>JALIZF010001184.1:0-175731 GCA_029948255.1 Telmatactis stephensoni
GTACAATTCTGCTGATGTGCGCAACACTGTAGGGTTGGACACACGGTGCAATTCGGCTACGTTGTTTGCAACTTTGCAAGAGTTAGTAGAACCTTAAAGGTAACGTCTTTAAAAAACATTTGCCGCGCAAATAAGAGTTTGCATTGTATTTAATTTATTGAACAAAACTTTTTTGTTTCTTGATTGCAACATTGTTTTTTATCTGTAGCAACTCGTCTAAAGCCAGAAAAAGTAGAATTCCATGCTGAGAAAAACAACAAGGACCATCGCACTCATGAATATGATATCATTAAAGACGATAAAACAAAAAGACTTATTGTTAGACGAGGTCAAAAGTTCAGGCTCTCAGTGACCTTTGACCGTGATTTTGATAACGAACAAGATACAATGATTTTAAAGGTTGCTATTGGTAAGCTGATTTAGTTATTGTTTGCAGTACGTAGGAAAAATTATTGTAATGCATACACCAAGACATGCACACTATTGGGCCTCAAACACATGAGTCAATCTAGAGACCTATTTTAGTGCGTCTACTTTGATAAATGCACAAAAGACGTCAAAATGTAGCTATCAAAGCTAAGCTACATTTGCTTAAATAAAATACATCCACGAACCTGTTCAGTAACCTTAAGTGGAATATTTCATTATCTTGTTTTAGGACCTGATCCAAAGCAAAGCAAAAACACATTGATTCGTATCCAACCAACTCATCATGAACTGTCTACATCATCATGGGGTACAAGCATTGACCGTGTTAATGGAACAACTGTATCCTTGACTGTCATGTCCCCAGCTAATGCTTTCGTAGGAGAGTATACTCTTCACGTAGATACACAAACCAAGAAAGGAGAGGAAGATTTGAAGTGCACCAAGAAGTTTGATGAACGTTTTTGTGCTTTTTAATGCTTGGTGCAAGGTAAATGGGTCAATAATGAAGAAATAGAAAACGCGCGAACATGCTGTATGCAGATTTAGAGCACGCGGGGATTGATCAGAACACGAGAGAAGTGTTAAGAGAACGTTTTTTTCACGTCAGATGATACAGTATACATGGAAGACGAAGAAGACCGCGAGGAATACGTACTGAATGATCACGGTAAGATATGGGTCGGCAGCAAATGGGATTCGACACCGTGGAACTTTGGCCAGGTAAGGAACTACGTATAGAAATGCGTAGATGAAATATGTTATTCATATAGGGTGAAATAATTAACACTTGTTATATACCAACTGTCAAAGTCAATTTTTTCCGTGCTCTGATTGGGCGAGAGCGCATCACGTGAACGTCAACAAATTTTGCTGTTTCCTTAGCAACAACTCTCAGCGGGCAACAGTGAGTATTATTGACCGGTAATAACAAAACCGGAAGTGATTGAGCTTTGGAGGTACGTTCAAATAATAAGCAAAACTTCGCTATAATGAATGTTTTTATTCAAAATTCACTCAACACTTGTTAAGAAACTGACCTTTTTGGCACAAAGTTTCGGAGAATTGATGTATTTTGTTTGGTGGCATTCCTGGTTGATTATCAATCCATTTTTCGGAGTAAATTTTGTGTATTCGTCTAATATTTTGGCATTAAACACGAGTTTTGTCGTTTTTGTCCGAATGAATGAATTTGCAAACGCGCGTTGCCAAAAACCAAATCAGCTTCCAGTTTTGTTATTACCGGCCCTAAACATTTGTTGCCCGTTTAGGTTACCCGGTAACTCATCAAAACTTGTCCACGTAAACATGATGCTCTTTAGGCCATTAAGAGCAAGAGAAAAATGGGCTTTGGAAGTTGATATATAACAACAAAAGAAATGATTCACGCGATTGTTCCATGCTTGGGGTTATTTGTCAATGAACGTGGCATTTCAACTTCAACTGGGAGTCCATATCAATTCACATAGAGTGATCGCGCTTATCCGTGGAATTGTACTAGCTAAATAATGCAAAATAGCACTAATAAACAATGGAAAACAAAGAATTTTATATTTTTAGTACAAAATAGATTTTGTACTTTTTCACGGGTAAAGTGCGATCACTCTATATATAGGCCCGAACATTGCAGAAACGTTTCAAGAAAAAAAATAAAAGTGTTTTTACCGCTATAAATCAGTTATTCGCTTTCTGACTGGCAAGTACTGTGGCGAATAAGAGTCCATGCCAAAGATATTTGCGCGCGCACTGGCGCTCGAGCCATGCAGTTCGACGAGAAATTACTTCTCCAATTTGTAGTAAAAACATGGTCAAAATTAGTTCGACTACACCTCGTGAGTACATAACACATTTTGGTCATGTACGACATGATGAAATGTTGGTCCATACCAAGGAAAGCCATTGTAGATTTGTTAAATTTACATATGCACGATATATGAAGCATAACAAGAGCGTAATTTATCGGTGCTTTGATCATTATCAATCTTTGTTCATCAGTTTGAAGAGGTCTCCCTCCCGACTTGCTTGTATCTCCTGGAGGATCTTGCCAAAATGAAAACAACATCTCGTGGGAACCCTATACTTGTATCTAGGAAGATTACGCAAATGGTAAGTGCAAGTGTTAAGTTATGGTAAGTTATCAAATCTTTCGAAAAACAAACCTCTGGTTCTGCTCTCCTGATGTTTTTGAAAACACTTTTTTTTTCAATTTTATAGGCCAACAGTAGCGACGATAATGGGATACTGGTCGGTAACTGGTCGGGTGATTATGCAGGTGGCACCAAACCAACCACGTGGTCAGGAAGTGTAGGGATCCTGGAAGAGTATTTCAAGACACGAAAACCAGTCCGTTATGGACAGTGTTGGGTGTTTTCTGGTATAGTTACCACATGTAAGTCATACTTTATATGCAGAGATATATATATATAATTACACTTATTATATGGCTAGATAATTTCCTGAATTCTGATTGGGTAACGCATGGTCTGTATTTTGTCATATCAGGACCGCTGTCCTGGATGAAAAGAAAAGTTTGCGTTTGGCAATTGTCTTAGCGGGACTTCTCAAAGCTATATAATAAATAAGTTATTAACCTCGTTTGCTCGGTCTTCTGCGCTCGGTCCGTACTTCAAGACCTCGGTCTGATATTTTCCCATACAGACCTCGCGCTCGGTTAATAACCCTTAATATTATTGGTACAGATTGGGCAGATATGACTCGATCGAAATCTGACCGGTACAGCGCAAGAATTCAACTCGTATCTCCCATTTTGAAATACGTAAGGTAATTCCGTAGCTTTGCATTGCGCACGCTATACTGCGTAACGATTCTACCATGCGCGAGCAAACGAATACGAATACGTTTCAATTTTTCAAGATGGCAGCAATTTAGATGAAAAACACTATCGTTTTAATTCAAAAATGTAAAAAAAAATTAAATTTGTTCATGCTGACAAAGACTTGATGACAAAATGGGTGCCTTTTATTTAATATTCCGTTTTCGAAAATTGCTGGCGCACTGCTTCAAAAATGCTTAAAATTACCGCCATCCAGTGTAAAAACGAACATGGTCAACCGCTTTCTCATTTGATTTTTGTAATCAGTAAAGCTTAGTTGGTAACTGTAAGAAATTTGTTTTATGTTCGTTTTTTTATGAATCTATGTTCTGTGTTAAGACTTATTTACTGGGACTTAGTATATGTTATATGGTCCCCAAGGCCATTGGTTTTTCTCCAAGAGAAGACAAGGAAAACACTGGGCCCGTGGAACCACAAAACATGCTGCATGCTTTCCCGAGATTCCATAGTAAATAAACATTGTGTAATTTACCATCTGTAAAAGAACAAACTGATTTTCTTTCATACGAAGTTTGTTTTTTGCAGAGTTAATAAAACCTGTTTTTTTGTTCCTGGTTAATTCAAATTTTTCCTTGGATTAAATTCTGCATATTCGTCGTAACATTAGTTCGACATTAAACACGAGTATATATTCAGCTTTATGTCCGAATGAATTAATTTGCAAACGTGCGCTGCCGAAAACGCGCCTTCGATGTTCAATCAACGTCCGGTTTTGGTATTACGTACTGGTCTATAGTTACATATTTTTGAGCGTTACCCGGGAAAACATTAAAAATTCTTCACGTAAACGTGATACCCTTTCGCCCAATCAGAGCACGAGAAAAATTGCTTTTGAAAGTTAGTATATTACAAACTGATTACTCAAGTCACGTTTACTTGTATCAGACAAATTACGTGCGCATGCACAAAGAGAACGCAAGAGTGCGCATCTTATCCTAATGATAGACTTTTTTCACTAATAACAAGTCTTGACGCAGGAAAATGGCGTCAAGTATAATGGGCAAATTGCGTGTAATTCGAATTGATTGTACCAAATATTTTTGCTATCTAAAAAAATGTAAAAAGAATTTCAAGTGTAAGTTTTCGATGTCACGAAGAGTCAACAAAGTTGCCGTTAATATAGCGGGATGTCTGCAATGCCAGGAGGGATTAACCTATACTAGTCGTACTACCGGGATGTCCGTAATAGCGGGGTACGTCTCCGCAAGAGTTCATCAGTCCATCAGGAAATATTGGGTAGTCATTTATTTTCAAAGTATTTGAATATCACTCCAAAACGACAAAACAGTGATTATCAGTTTTTTACTAGCCATAAAGAATATACTATTTATTCCAACACAAGATCACGGCAAAAATAGTTGCTCACTGACTTCAAAGCGGTTACCGACAGTGAGGGAAAATGCTATTCTTTCAATTTTAAGATATCCTAATATGAGGTCCGGAACATCAGAACGTTAAAACTAAAACCAGTAATAAAGCATTTATACTTCTACCTAATTTGTCTATGTTAAGACACATTTCTACCTGCTTTTAGTCCCAATTATACCTTTGTTTACAACTCAACTTGAAAAGAGTATAAACACATCAATGTTAATTATGCCGCCCACTTTGTTTTCCGAGCTACTAAAAATCGGCTACTAAAGCAATTTACAATTGAAACTGTAATTTTTTTATGTATTAGAGACATAGCGAATAATAATACTTTTTGTAGATAGTTGCAGATTGAACCTTAATTAAAGGCTAGTATAGTATGACGATATTGGAGACAACAGAACTGAGATCGATATCAGTCTTGAAATAATTAACGTGCTCATACCAATTTGAATTTCGAGACCGTCTAAAATGCAATTCAAATCTTTTCATATCAATCACTTACATTTCCTCTAGTCAAATTTTCCATGAAAAGGCATGAGATCAACGTTCTTCTCGTATCCAAAGCCAATTGCGTTGATTTCTAAGCATGTTTACGCCTAAAGGGGTGCTCAATCTAATTACAATTTAGCAATTCACCCTATCCCAAAAAATTCCGATCATGCCTAAGTCCCTCAAAATTAGGCCCATTATAACAAAATACAGACTCTTTCAATAGCCCGAGAAAGAAGCTGATATCCTTTAAGTCACTTTCATTAGTAATCGAAAGGGTGGATCAAGTAAATTGTGCGTTGCCAAATAATTCTTTAAGACATGATACTTTGCCTGAAGATCCTCGTCTTCTTTCAGTGCTGCGTGCCATAGGGATCCCAACCCGCAGTGTGACAAACTTTTCGTCAGCTCACGATACCGATGCAAGTATGACAATTGACTTTCATGTTGACGAGAATAACGAACCTATTCGAAGTCTCAACGACTCTGTTTGGTAGGTATCGACTGGTTAACCTTGTGGTTGTTAAAAAGGCATTGTCTTCATTATGTTCATCAGGGTAGCAAAAGGTTCATCTGCACGTGATATGTTATCCAACTAGATTTGATTTGTAATTTGGTAAAACGCAATATATGATTTAGAAAAACAAACTATCATGTACTAAACGGGTTGTGACTCCAAAAAATAAATAAATAAATAAAAAGGAAGAAAAAAAGTATGATATCAAACGTCACCACTATCAGCATTCCTCATCATCACCGTCGTCATTTGCGTGCAGAGAGTTGTGGGTAAAGAATCTGATTATATTGTGTGTGTGCTTGCATGTGCATGCGTGTGTGTCTGATATTGAACTTAAAAAACTGTTACTATTATAAAAATCGGCACCCAGATATTTTCTATTGTTTAGGAATTTTCACGTTTGGAATGAGTCGTTCTTTGAGCGTCCAGACATAGACGGTGATTATGGAGGATGGCAAGTTCTTGATGCCACGCCCCAAGAAACAAGTGAAGGTAACAGGCGGTTTACACGGCAGGACTTTTGCCAACAACTGCCGCATGCAACTTGATTACAACTGGACTTGCATCTTATTACACTATCACAAGGACTACAATTGTGCCATATAAATCGGACCACAGTCAAATTATAAGCAACTTTCATGCAACAATTGTAGACAAAAGTCGTGCCATATATTGTAGTGTAGTGTAGTGTAGTGTAGTGTAGTGTAGTGTAGTGTAGTGTAGTTTTTGTTTGTTTTTGTTTCTCTCTCTCTCTCTCTCTCTCTCTCTCTCTCTCTCTCTCTCTCTCTCTCTCTCTCTCTCTCTCTCTCTCTCTCTCTCTCTTTCTTTCGTTCGCGACGTACGAAACAAGAAGACAAGCTTAGAACTGTAACTTTAAGTCATAATTAAATGAAAGGTTGATTTTTCGTTTTGCCTTAACAAACATCTGAACTTCTACGCCAGGTGTCTACTGTTGTGGTCCAGCTTCCGTCAAAGCTATCAAATCAGGAGATGTCCACTTGCCATACGACTCAAAGTTTATATTTGGAGAAGTTAACGGTGACAGGATTTCTTGGCTTGTTCACGACGACGGCTCTATGGAAGTCACAAAAATCGATAAGAAGGTTGTCGGTAAATTCATCAGCACTAAAGTCAAAGGTGTTAACAAAGATGTATCGTGGAGGAACGATGATCGTGAAGACTTGACAAACAGCTACAAATACCCAGATGGTAAAATAGCCGCACTGTTGCAACTTGTTAAAAATAATTAGCCTTGTTGCTTATTTAGCAAGTTAGCAAGTCGAGAAATACTGGGCACAATAGGCGTTATGCACTAACAGGTCACGTGACCCTGTCCCCCCTAAATCAAGCAGCACCGTCAAAATGAACTCCAAAAATAGAAAGAGCACCTCGATATTAGTTTAAATGGAAAGTTTCAGATGAATGAGAGAAAAAAATGACAGTAAATTTAAGATTAGATATTTTCTTAAGATTCCTTCGGGAAAACGCGTTGGATGGCACGAGCTTGCCATCCAGCGCGTTTTTCCAAACGAATCTTAAGAAAATCTTCAATCTTAAATTCATTGTCATTTGTCCTGTATTACATCTTATGAGCTGAAACTTTGCTATTTTACTAATATTGAGACGCTCTTTCCATTTCTGGGTCACGTGACCTGTTAGTGCATATCGCCTATTGCTTCAGAATTTGCCATGCGCGAAAAGAGAGATATATTTTGTGACCTGTACTTACAGAGCTGTATAAAAACTGTAACAATCGCCTACTATTAATGTTATCAATATGAAAAAATTCAATATGTGAAATATTTATCTTTTCTCGTATTGGGACCCCTTCCTTTGCTATCCGGAGAAGACTTGGTCCAGATTCCCGTATAAATATTTAAGGAAAGAAGGCGAGCTGAAGTTGAATTATGGTGTGGATATTTGTGTGGTTTTATAGCTCTAGTAATTTCTACCCATACTCCCTTTACGTTTATTGAAATAGGAGTATGTAGAAATATACGCGTTATACAAACGCTAAAATTTCATTTTTAAACTCTCTATTAATGATAAAAATTGTCTTCTAAAACAGGAAGCCCCTCAGAGCACGGAGTAACCCTTAAGGTGAACAAATTAAGCTCCAGAAAAGAATACAATATCTACAAGGACAAGACCATCGAGGATGTAATATTTGATTTCTTCCCGACCGATGCATCGGTCGGCAGTGATTTTGAAGTGAATTTCCTTGCAAAGAATACGTCAAAGGAAAAAAGAACCATAAAGTATACACTATCTACAGAGATATCGTATTACAACGGCTCCTATGTTTCAAAACTCAAAGAACCTTTGCATGCTGAAATAATTGTGAAAGGAAACAGCGGTAAGTTGAGTTTGTGGTAAAAGGGGTATTATTATAAAGTATTACTTCTTACTGGAAAACGCAGAAGACTTGCGCATTTCATAAATTAACAAATTTTGATTCCACTACTCATTATGAACACATGTACATACAAAACATTAATGGTTGGGCAGGTTGGACAGTCAGGCCTACAATATACTTTATTCATTGCAAGAACTAGGATCTCAAAATATACACCTAATCCAAAAAACGTTGCCGCAACAATCCACAGTCTTCACTAATACATCATAGCCGGACACGCAAACCCAAAAACCATTTTGTGGAAAAAGGGAACGTGTATCCCAAATCATTGCTGCGATGTGAACCGTTGGGGTCATAAGGTTTACATGATATGAACTAAACTAAAAATCCAAGTAAAAAACAAGGGCGAACTGTAGCTAAAGACGGTGAGGCTGTTTTCACGTATAGGCCACGTGAAAACCTTTCTAGTCTGAGTCTGGTCTAAATGCCTTACTTTATACATCGCTGTAAAGCAACAAAATCATTTCGAGTTCATCACCAAAGTCATCCAAGCTTTAAGTGTCCGTACTCTATCAGGACAAAATAATATTCACTATTCTCGTGAAAACAGCCTCACGTACTGTCTTGTTTCCCCCTTTTTTACTTATTGTAGAGCGGTCTAAAATGCTCAACTTTGAGCGCATGACCAAAATGGTAAAAAAGTAATAATAAAGAAAACGAAAGCATTTTGAGGACGCTCAACCGACCACCGCCGTCCCGGGCGCCTTGAAGGAAAGGCCGTCGAGTCTGCTAACCAAAAGCAGCAACACAAAATAAAGGCACATTGAGTTTGTATCGTGGCTGAGTGTTTTATGAAGCAATTTCTTTTATTTAAAGCGACATTCTGCTCAGTACAGAGAGAAACAGTTTTTGAATTTTTTAATTTGATCACTATTTTTACTTTTTCAGAAAAAAGGATTTTCCTCCCAGTGTCGACAAGTGATTACCTAACCTTAAGCGAAACTATTCCTGATACTTGCATTCGAGCCATCCTTGTTGCTACGGTCAAGGAAACAGGACAAAAGTTCAATGACATTGAATCAGTGGATCTGAAAAAGCCAACGATCGAAGCTTTGGTAAATAAATCAAGTTGTAGAAATAGGACGTTTATTCATTTACGTGTTCTTTTCTAGCTTTTTAATTTCCTCGGGTTATTCCTTATTTCTTTCCCTCCCTACTTCCTTCGATCAATTTTTCTTTCCTCTCTCCCTTTCTTCCTTGAACCTCTTTCCATCGATCCATCCATCCATCCATCGATCCATCCATTCATCCATACATCAACAAGCAATCGAAAAATTGCATCGATTTCATGTTTTCATTAATCTGATCCATTCTATTATTTATTCTAATTTGTAAAATTTTGTTTGTTTATCTGTCTCTGAAAATTTGTTTGTTAGTTAGTTAAATTACAATTTTTCTCTTTTAAGCTACCTAAAGAAGTTAAGGAGTTTGAGACGTTCGAGGTGACCTTGTATTTTGAAAACCCCCTGCCAAAAGATATTACGAACGGCGTCTTTCGTTGTGAAACTTCCCGACATCTGAGCCCAAATTCGTTTGAATGTCGCCTCAAGTAAGTTTCAATACATTACAGCTATTTCGAAAAAGGTTGTAGTGTAAGAGCTATCAAGCCAACGCCACTAGATCGAAAAGGAGTATGGGTAGCTGCAAAACTATTTCTTTTCCGCTCTGGTATCGACTTTAGCATCAGTAATCAAGTGAAGTTCTTTTGTGTATAAGATCAGAGCAAGTTGAATTTGAGTAATCATGTGGGGTTTTTGTGGTTTTATAACTTTAATGATTTCTTCCCATACTCCCTTTCGGGTGAGTCGCGTAGGCTTGATACCGACAATGTTTATTGAAATAGGTGTACTATAAACAATAGACTTACCATTTAGTTTTAACATAGCCCAGATACAATTGCTGGATTTCATCCATTCCTTTGGGAATCAAAAGACAACGAAGCGGTAGCCATGTTGGATGAACAAACAAGTGACGCTAATGAGAAGTCTTTTGTTGAAGTTCATCCAAGATGGCTGCTGTGACGTCACATGCAACCCAAGAATAGGAGGTTTACGATAGTCCATCGGCTTCATGAAGTTTTAAACTCTCAAAAGAATTTGCCTTCTCACGGGAGATATATATTTCTCTTCGGGTTAGGCTTTTACATTTACATACAAACTTACATACACACACATGGTAGTCACCATACAACCCAAGATCACGGAGCATTACTGAGAGAGGAAAAACCGGAGAACCCTGAGAACAAAACCCTCGAAGCAAGGGAGAGAAAGAAACTCAAGCCACATGTGATGCCCCGTCCGGGAATCGAACTCGGGGCCATAAAGGTGACAGACCGGCGCTCTAACCGCTCGGCCACCCTTGCTTCCTTACACCTTAACGCCACTCAACAAGTGGCATAGGTATTACATAACATTGTGCCAAGTGAAATAAGTTTTGCACTGTAATATCTAGCTTACATGACATATACCAAAATGTGGGAATTATGAGTCCATGGTCAAGCAAGGTCAAACCAAGGCCTTAACCAGTGTTAACTACCTCGGAGATATTTTGGTCCCCTTTACCTAGAAGGCCTTGGAAAGAGGCCCAGCAATGATGAAACCTAACGCGAAGTAAAGCCTTGGCAGACAATGAGCTTCAAGGATTTGGAAAAATGCACTTATTTTGAACTGATACTAAACCACTTAATTTTATTGTAGCGCTCCAGTAAAACCTCACAAACAAGTCAAAAGTGTTGTGAAACTCACAGCTGGTTGTTGGAGTAAACGTGTAAGGTGGCTAGGGGTAACCTTTGATTCAGATCAACTTTGTGGAGTTACTGGAGCAGTTAAGATAGAAATCAAGGCATCTAATCCCTCTCAGTAATCTTCTACCGGGTTAACTGTAGCCATTCTATCTATAACTTTTAATTTTAGCTTATAGGTACCCTACATGAGAGGGACAAGAGGATAGGTAGTTTCACATGCATTTACCAGCACACTACCACAGAACTTGAGCTCCCCCTGAATTCTCTATAACTTTTGATTGATTTTAGCTTAGGTAACTTATTTACAGGTAAAATTTTAAATGCACCAAATACAACCGAATCTTGCAAATTATACTCTATTCGAACAATGGTTATTTAAGAAATGATCAACACGGCTCCCTGAATGAGGATCCTGCTAAACAGGAAAAAAATATTTTTTCAACCAACCAAGAGCATCAATATTTCACCAGATGTATACAGCTGAGTGGTTAACATTTTTTATAGCGCTGAAAGGCACAGTATTTCAATGTTTTCATTTAAGATAGTTGCGAACGTTTGCACTCACGAATTTAGCGACCATAAGATCAACGACGCGTGCAATGACGGCGACGGTGATGACGCAAGCACGATTTCAAAACGTTTTTACGTGTCCGTGCCGTCGTCCTTGTCGTCGCCCTTCTTTGCAAGGACGTGAGAAAGCACCAACTGTTCAAGCGAGGACGGCGTCGGCAAAGACGACGGTTCATACATCTAAGGCCGTTTTAGAAATCGTGCTTGCTTCATCGTCCGGCGTTGGGTTGGGAGTAGTCTCCTTCGCAGCCGTTTTCTGTTTCTGGATCCCTGTGCTCCCTCCTGCATTGACAGGAGACTAGCCGTTGGGAGACGTGTGGAAACAAAAAATCTTTGTTTTAATTTAGCCATGATAACAAAGTTATATCCAAACGATTAAACTTATCTTAAAGCATTGCCTTTAGATAAAATACTTTAATGCAACCACAAACATTCAACTGTCACATTAATCTTATTCCTACCATTTTAAACTAATTATTGAAAGTTTTGGTATTCAATAAAAAAAATTCACCCAGCTTTCCCCAATGACTTTTATTGTTTCAGCTGGATTCAGTGATTGACAACTCATATATGCATGGTGTAGGTCTTTTGTTTTAGTTTGTCATGTTTCATGCATTCCGGCACCTGATGCAAATTAATGGATGCTTCATTATCTTCCGAGCACTCTTCCGAAATATGGTAATCTCGAGAACGAAATTATCATAATAATAATCACCAACCACCACTAGGACGACAAACCTCACAAAGACTCTATCAAAATGCACGTGAAGAATGCTACGACTAATCCACAGATCTTGAATATATTACGAAGCACAAGGATTTTCATTGCAGCAGGCAGGATGGCTTAATGTACTCAAATTTGTCGCTTTATTTCTCCTCAAAAAGGAAACGTAAGATGCTGAAAATCGGTAAGACTCTTGCATATATTATATATTTTGTGATTCATGATTTAAACGAACGAAAATGCGATATGTAGGTCAAAAGAAAAATTGTGTTTTGATTTATGCTTTTGTCAAGGGGCTCGAGCGTCCCTGCCATGCACAACAGTCGCCTTTTAATGTCTTTTTATTGAACGCTTTTGTATATTCGATGGCATTTAACTGTCTCTTCCTATGAGACATTGCGGTAATTCACTGTATTTTCTATGGTGTGGAACTGAAATAGTTATACAATGGTTTCTCGTGGTATGCCGTATCTGTAGCACTCGTCACTTGATTTTATATCTATTTGAAAATTAAAAAACATGCAAGTGATTCCACGGTATTCTACTCGATATATAATAATAGTTGGATGTTTGTAGAAGTGTCCTATACCCCATAGGGTGGTTCACGCCGCAAAGTCTTTGTTATAAATTCAAAACTTTCTTGGCAAGGTTGCTGTTTTTTATGTGATATTTAAAAAACGAGCAGGAGTGTTTTATCGTGGATATAGACACGAGGCCGTAGGCCGAGTGTTTATATTCACGATAAAATACGATCAGCGAGTTTTTCAAATGACTTCTAAAACCCATCATTTGAAAGTATTATAGCAATGAAGTTATGAAAAAAATCCATCTATAACTGAAGAAATAACCTTATCATTTTTTTCGTACATATAGGCATGCGCAGAATAATCAAATTTTCATCCCACACGTAAAAATAATTCTGAACATCAGAATACAGTGGCATGACTCTCGTTGGTACTGTACGAGGTCAATGATCCGACAACTATATACTGTAGTGCAGGAAAATGGTGCAGGTTTTATGCTGAATTGTTCAAACTAGGGTAACAAGCATGAAATTTAGCACAATGATAGGCCTCCGTGCTGTGAGGAATTCTGTATATGGGGCCATGCCAAATCACGAATACTTACGGATTTATAGTCTTGGAATTAATTATCTTTCAGAAAATAAAAAAGAGCAGTTCCTTTTAATGTAAAATGATGATATTAAGTATATAGATAGTGTAATATTCTTCCCTGTGTATTGTTATTCATGAGTATGATAATGAGGTATGGGGAATCGCTCTGGCCTGGAACCAACCAAAGCCAGGCGAAGTGCCAACAAAGATTATTTGGCAACTTTGAACCCGACTTACTCGCTGGGTGGGTCGCCAACCGTTCTTCGTCGCAACTTGAATGAACTGCATTAATTACAAGAATTGTTCTCATTTATATGCAATCCCCAGGGACCATATTACCAATTCAAATGGACTTTGAATAGTATGAGGTACGCGTAAAAGATATTCACCAATAGCCATGCCCTTTTAGGGGTACTTACGGAATCAGAGCTACGGAATACATTATGCCTTAAATTGATATTTAGAGTTCTTCCTGCACTGTTGGTAATCTGAAAACTTGCACAACGATAAACGTTTATACTCTGAGTAATTCTGGATATGGGGCCACGCCCAACAACGAGTACTTACAGGATTATAGGAAAGGGATTTATTGTCCTTCCTTCGTGTGCATTCTCACGTGACTCCGGAGCGACCAATGACCATCGTCAGAAATGATAACCGTGGCGCCTGCCGTGAGCGGTCAGCAGTACGTTATACCCTAAAGCTCAGAAATTCCAAAATGACGGATAGAACAACCAGAGGTTCGAAGCTAGCTTTTTCTTATTCTTCTTTGCATAATCTAAGCAGTATTTATTATGATAAAAAATATAGAAAAGGCATCCCTCTGATGAAAATGTTATGGTTGACTTGACTTGTTATGGTTGACTTGACTTGAAGATTTTCATAAATATTCAATACGTCTGACATATTCAAATAAGTTGCCGGGAACTCATATTTCGCGCCAAGGATGCGTCCGCTGTTCTAACTACTTAGAAGCTCAAGGAGTTTGACTTCAATTTGGTGTATCGATCGCGAGTTTTCGCCCAATATTACTCAACTATTGCCCCAGAAGTTATTGGAATATGGAGTGTGGTATCGCAGGTTGCCAACAACACGTCGAAGAAGTGCTTTTTGAATTGAAAAAATGCTATTTCAATTTACTCCTCAATGAAGTAGAGAGACTTCGAATGTACAGTTGGTCAACCAAAATTCATCACTAGAGGTTCAACTTTTTTACTAGTACCTTTATTATGGTATTATAAGCCCTTAATGTTAGTTGCTACCTGGAGGATTCCAGTTTCATGGTACTGGTTCTTATGGAGTATTGGACGAGACTTTGCATCGAAAGATGCTATGCGAATTTTTCATTTTGGTTAGGGATTTTTCTATTTTACCTTAGATTACATGTTAAATTTCAACATCTGAGGTTCAACTTTTTGGCATACTGTATTCGAAATGTATAAATTGAACTTGAGTAAAAGTTTCGCATACATTTTCTTGTACGATTTGAGTGATAGCGAGCAAGTTGAAAGAGACTGGTGCGAGCAACACGGAGCTGATTTCTGGCGATGCGAAACAGAATCCGAGGTATAAGAGTATTTCTTAACAAATATTTCAGTTGCCATGCAACTTAAGGTGACTTAGGGCGAGTTTAGGCGATTTAAGCAAAAACTGGCCAAAATGTCGATGGGACTTAAGGCAACTTTGTGCGACTTAAGGCGACAATTTGTGCGATTTAAGGCGACTTATAATTAATGCGACTTTAAGGCCGGAGTAGCCCAATTCGAGGGTTCCGAAGATGTACTTGAATCATAGCGATTTAAACAAAAATTGGCCATGGACTGGACTTAAGGCGACTTTGTGCGATAGGCCTGACCAAAATCGTCAACTGTTTGCCAGTCCGTGTGTGTCTTTGCGGTGTCTTAGCGTATTAACTGGATAAGACATCAGCGTTGAATTAGAAAAAAGGCACCGCACGATGTACGATCACGGCAACAATTTCGAATATTTTTTTCAGTATAGAAATTACGGCACTGACATGGTCACGGCACAGCGCGGTCGTCCGTTTCAGACTCAATCTGCTCTATAAGTAGCAAGGATGGCGCAGTTGGTTAGTGCGCGGCCTTCGGTGCGAGAGGTCCCGAGTTCGATTCTCTGACCTCACATCGTTTCGACTTCTTTCCAATCTGTGTAGCTTTAAGTTGCTATAAATACCCTTAAAACGGAGCGTTGATGGAGAGAGGGGGAGTAAAATGAGAGCACTGTCGGCCTCAAGTTTATTAATTAGTCAATTTGTGACCATTACGAGCTCCAGAAATAAAGTAAGGACTGTTAGCTTTAGCTTTACCTTTTCTACTGAAACGGTGAGACACGGTGAGCTGAGGCGCAGTAGAGTAGATTTCGTATGACTGTGAAAACGGCACGCACGATCACGGTACGTTTACGGAGTAATTTCAAATGTTTTTCCAGTCATAGACAACACGGCACTGACAAGGCCTTGGTACGGCGCGGTCCGTTTCACACTCATACGAAATCTGCTCTAGCCGTATTATACAAAATATTAAATTTAAAGAGTCATTGTGACAAACTGGGTATGTTTTCATTCATTGAATACCAATAGTTTTAATATCGTGAGGCATATATGTGACAATTCAATGTTTGAGTTGCTTTAAAGTATTTCACCTTATAAGCCTTAAGGCAATAAAATGAATCGTAAATGTGCTCAATTATGCACTATATAAGTGTATTGCTGAGTTACAGTGACGTCACGGAAGCCATCTTGGATGAGCTTTCTCATTAGCATCACTTGTTTGTTCACCCAACATGGCTACCGCTTTTTTTATCTTAAATTTTAGATTTGCTTCCTGTGGAGAGGTTGTTGAAATCAACCTTAATGGACATTGATCTTGATTTCTCCATATAATCCAGACAGCTGATCTGCCCTAAAGCGTACATCCAACCACCTTGTACCTTTACGACCAGCTGTCAGTTTCACAACACTTTTGACTTGTTCATGAGGTTTTACTGGAATTCTACAAAACAGTATATAGTGTTCAATATTCAAAATAAGCCGTGCACTTTTTAAAATCCTAGAGACTTGAATTTCTTCGTCAGTGACGATTTTCGTGGGTTAATGACACAGCTACCCCCCTTCGCAAAGTAACTAAAGTTTGAAAGATATATGATTTCTACGTCCGTGTCTTGGTACATTTTGATGCCGGCGTATTGGTCTTTCGAGACCTACTCCTGGCCCTAAAGGCGCCATAACTTTGTGCAACTGAAGGTGACTAAGGGCGACTTTGTGCAATTTAAGGCAATATTGTGCGACTTAAGGCGACTTTGTGCGATTTAAGGCAACATTGTGCGACTTAAGGCGACTTTAGGGCCCGGAGAAGGCCTCTTTTCTGCGGGAAGACGGAGATTTGTCACCTCCAATACTCCGCAGATAGCGCAAGTAGTCCAGCCCGGTGAGAGATTTGTGCTGAGGGGGAAAAGTTTTAATAAATGAGCTTTGATAATTTAAAGTATGTTAAAACTGACACGCACGGTAAGTCTATTGTTAATTATGATATCTCAATACTCACTTGAGGTATTCTTGGAGCGTATTTGGGCTGAGATATCGTGAACTCTCAATCACGAAGACACCGTTCGTAAGATCGATTGGCAGGGGATTTGTAAAACACAATGTTACCTCAAAGGTCTCATTCTCCATGACTTGTTTAGGTAGCTAAAAATAGTAAAATTTAATCGAATTAACAAAAAGACAGACAGACAAACAGACAGACAGACAGGAAGGCAGACCGGCAGGCAAGCACGCACGCAAGCAAGCAAGCAAGCAAGCAAGCACGCAAGCAAGTAAGTAAGCAAGCAAGCAAGCAAACAATTCAATTAAACACAAACAAACAAACGGCCTGAAAAACAGACAAACAAACAGATAAACTTATGTATAGAGACAGATAGACAAGCAAAAATGAATCAAAAGTGAATAAATAAATGCATGAGTGAATGAATAAATAAATGAATGAATGAATGAAAACATGTACGATAAAATGAATAGATGAATGAATGAATGGATAACTGAATGAATGGATGAATGCATGGATGCATGGAGAGAGGGATAAATAGCCGAATGGATGATTTGAAGGAAGAAAGGAAGGCAGGAAAAAAGGAAGACTGAGGAAATGACTCTGAAAAAAGGAAAAGACTAATAAGCAAAGGATAAATTTAACGTTCTATTTCTACAAATTGATTTTTTTTACCAAAGCTTCGATCGTTGGCTTTTTCGACTCCACTGTTTCGACGTCATCAAACTCTTGTCTTGTTTCAAGGACTTTAGCTTTCATGGTAGCTTTAAAGCAAGTATCTGGAGAAATTTTGCCTATGTAATCATCTGCACACACAGGGAGGGAAATTGTACTTTCTGAAATTGCAAAAAAATATTACAAAATTGTAAATAATTGTAAAAATATTGTAAAAAACATAAATATAAGGTAGATAGATGATTGATAATATACTACAACTAATTTTTTTCTGAACAAGCTAAGCGCGTTACGTCGGGTACTTCTTCATTTACGATACCGAAAATTAAACCCTAATTCTTTTTTTTTTACAAAAAATCTCTTCAAGCCTTGTTTTGAACACTTTACCACGAGAAGGGGAAATTAGAGGAGATACTCTTAATTCAGCATAGATGTGTTCTAATAAATTACACTATACTAAATTCAATTAATACTCAACGTTTTGCCACGGTATTTTGAAAACCCTTTATTCAGAAACTACGCCAGTATTCGTTAATTCATGCAAGTATAAGTGTTCTGCGATTTCCAGTAAGAAATTATACTAAATGCTCCTTCTATCGCAAACTCAACTTACCGTCATTCCCTTTCACAACGAGTTTATCAGACAAAGATTTGAGGTCTAAAGCAGTCATGCCATTATAATACGCCATCTTGAGAGTCAACGCAAACTGGATGGTTCTTTGTTCCTTTGACGTATTCTTCACAAGGAAATTTACTTCCATATCACTTCCAGTCATTAGGTTTTTATCGGTCGGGTAGAAATCAAAGATTACATCCTTGACAATCTCACTTGTATATATCATGTTTTTTCCTGGAGCTTAATTTGTTCACCTTATGGGCTACCTGTCGCTCTGCCGGGCTTCCTGTTTTAGAAGACAAATGTCAAGATAGCATTAATAGAGACTTAAGTCTGTAATTGGGACAACATCCTCACAAAGTGCGTATTCCTGTTTCTTTTTCTCACGGTTTTCCTTCAGTTCCTTCTTTCCTTTCATTCGACGGGTCTCGGGACTCAGTCTTCCTTGGAAGGCAAAGAAAGGGAACCCGAAAAGGGAAAAGACAAATAACTCACCACATTTTTTTCTATTGATAAAACTATAATTACTAAATGGTTGATAAAGCTTCTTTAGCTCTTTCAGTACAGGTCGTGAAATACAATTTAAATGGTCACTATTTTATTTTTACATTCAAGCCTTCATCCAACATATACATTCAAGCCTTCATCCAACATTTCTTTGCCAAATAATCGTGATTACAGCTTAGGAAATTGTTAGTAAATCACTCCAAGGATCATATCCAAAAGTGACTGAATCGTAATAGTCTTTAAAATTAGGTAACCGCGCGCTCTGTTTTCGCTTGTCGCAAATATCCAACAAGGCTAAATATTATTTATCTGTTTGAAATAATTTGTTTATTTTACCATCTGCGTATTTGTAGTTGTTTGTCAAGTCTTCAAGTTGATCTTTGCCAACAGCTTTAGTGCTGATGCATTTACCGACAGAATACTTATCAATCGAGGAGACTTTCATAACGCCATCTTCATCAACATCCCAATAAATCCTGTCACCGTTAACTTCTCCAAATATGAACTTTGCGTCGTATGGCACGTGGACATCTCCTGATTTGATTGCTTTGACAGGGCTTGGACCACAACAGAAGACACCTAATGTAAAAGTTAGCATATATTTGTTTCGGCGAAACGACAAATCAACATTCTACATAGCCAGGCCCTCAACTTCTTTTATTTGCACTGACGTACGGTTAAATCTACAAAAATTGTGCTCGTATATTTTCTCTGAGTTGCGATCGGATCCCGATTGGGACAGCCGAGTAGAAAAGACAAACACATATGTCTGTAGTCTTAATTTAAACTTCAGTGCATTTTTATTTGATTTTCGATCTCTTGTTGGTTCTTTGTTGCACGCAATATTGCAAAAACCGTTGCAGAAGTAGAACTAGATCTCAAGCCTATAGCTACTGCACGCAGCATTTGTAGGGGTGGACGCACGATGTAACACTGTCTTGTGCGCAGTGTCGGAAAAATGTTGCATCCAGGACAGTTGTTGGCAAAAGTCGTGCCGTGTAAACTGACTGTTACCTTCACTGGTTTCTTGGGGTGTGGCATCAAGAGCTTGCCATCCTCCATAATCACCTTCTATGTCTGAACGATCAAAGTAGGACTCATTCCAAACGTGAAAATTCCTAATCATAGAAATTAAACCCCTATAAGCATCAATTTCTATGATTGTTGTAATAGTAAAGAACAGTTATTAAGAGTCCAATGTTTTCTAGCGTTTGTGCATTTATTTGACAATGTACACAATTCTCAACAAACTAGTAATGATGATGATGGTGATGATGATGATGATGAACGTTGATAGTGTTGGCGACGACGGTCTACCAAATAACGCATGCGCATTTTCTCACGCAACCATTACTACGTTATACAACATTTCAATTTTTTATGATTGTGGTAGTAGTAGTAGTAGTAGTAGTAGTAGTAGTAGTAGTTGTTGGTAGTAGTAGTAGTAGTAGTAGTAGTAGTAGTCAGTAGTAGTAGTAGTAGTAGTAGTAGCAGTAGTAGTAGTCAATAGTAGTAGTAGTAGTAGTAGTAGTAGTAGTAGTAGTAGTAGTAGTAGTAGTAGTAGTAGTAGTAGTAGTAGTAGTAGTAGTAGTAGTAGTAGTAGTAGTAGTAGTAGTAGTAGTAGTAGTAGTAGTAGTAGTAGTAGTAGTAGTAGTAGTAGTAGTAGTAGTAGTAGTAGTAGTAGTAGTAGTAGTAGTAGTAGTAGTAGTAGTAGTAGTAGTAGTAGTAGTAGTAGTAGTAGTAGTAGTAGTAGTAGTAGTAGTAGTAGTAGTAGTAGTAGTAGTAGTAGTAGTAGTAGTAGTAGTAGTAGTAGTAGTAGTAGTAGTAGTAGTAGTAGTAGTAGTAGTAGTAGTAGTAGTAGTAGTAGTAGTAGTAGTATAGTAGTAGTAGTAGTAGTAGTAGTAGTAGTAGTAGTAGTAGTAGTAGTAGTAGTAGTAGTAGTAGTAGTAGTAGTAGTAGTAGTAGTAGTAGTAGTAGTAGTAGTAGTAGTAGTAGTAGTAGTAGTAGTAGTAGTAGTAGAGTAGTAGTAGTAGTAGTAGTAGTAGTAGTAGTAGTAGTAGTAGTAGTAGTAGTAGTAGTAGTAGTAGTAGTAGTAGTAGTAGTAGTAGTAGTAGTAGTAGTAGTAGTAGTAGTAGTAGTAGTAGTAGTAGTAGTAGTAGTAGTAGTAGTAGTAGTAGTAGTAGTAGTAGTAGTAGTAGTAGTAGTAGTAGTAGTAGTAGTAGTAGTAGTAGTAGTAGTAGTAGTAGTAGTAGTAGTAGTAGTAGTAGTAGTAGTAGTAGTAGTAGTAGTAGTAGTAGTAGTAGTAGTAGTAGTAGTAGTAGTAGTAGTAGTAGTAGTAGTAGTAGTAGTAGTAGTAGTAGTAGTAGTAGTAGTAGTAGTAGTAGTAGTAGTAGTAGTAGTAGTAGTAGTAGTAGTAGTAGTAGTAGTAGTAGTAGTAGTAGTAGTAGTAGTAGTAGTAGTAGTAGTAGTAGTAGTAGTAGTAGTAGTAGTAGTAGTAGTAGTAGTAGTAGTAGTAGTAGTAGTAGTAGTAGTAGTAGTAGTAGTAGTAGTAGTAGTAGTAGTAGTAGTAGTAGTAGTAGTAGTAGTAGTAGTAGTAGTAGTAGTAGTAGTAGTAGTAGTAGTAGTAGTAGTAGTAGTAGTAGTAGTAGTAGTAGTAGTAGTAGTAGTAGTAGTAGTAGTAGTAGTAGTAGTAGTAGTAGTAGTAGTAGTAGTAGTAGTAGTAGTAGTAGTAGTAGTAGTAGTAGTAGTAGTAGTAGTAGTAGTAGTAGTAGTATAGTAGTAGTAGTAGTAGTAGTAGTAGTAGTAGTAGTAGTAGTAGTAGTAGTAGTAGTAGTAGTAGTAGTAGTAGTAGTAGTAGTAGTAGTAGTAGTAGTAGTAGTAGTAGTAGTAGTAGTAGTAGTAGTAGTAGTAGTAGTAGTAGTAGTAGTAGTAGTAGTAGTAGTAGTAGTAGTAGTAGTAGTAGTAGTAGTAGTAGTAGTAGTAGTAGTAGTAGTAGTAGTAGTAGTAGTAGTAGTAGTAGTAGTAGTAGTAGTAGTAGTAGTAGTAGTAGTAGTAGTAGTAGTAGTAGTAGTAGTAGTAGTAGTAGTAGTAGTAGTAGTAGTAGTAGTAGTAGTAGTAGTAGTAGTAGTAGTAGTAGTAGTAGTAGTAGTAGTAGTAGTAGTAGTAGTAGTAGTAGTAGTAGTAGTAGTAGTAGTAGTAGTAGTAGTAGTAGTAGTAGTAGTAGTAGTAGTAGTAGTAGTAGTAGTAGTAGTAGTAGTAGTAGTAGTAGTAGTAGTAGTAGTAGTAGTAGTAGTAGTAGTAGTAGTAGTAGTAGTAGTAGTAGTAGTAGTAGTAGTAGTAGTAGTAGTAGTAGTAGTAGTAGTAGTAGTAGTAGTAGTAGTAGTAGTAGTAGTAGTAGTAGTAGTAGTAGTAGTAGTAGTAGTAGTAGTAGTAGTAGTAGTAGTAGTAGTAGTAGTAGTAGTAGTAGTAGTAGTAGTAGTAGTAGTAGTAGTAGTAGTAGTAGTAGTAGTAGTAGTAGTAGTAGTAGTAGTAGTAGTAGTAGTAGTAGTTGGTAGTGGTTGTTGTGGTACTCAGTAGTAGTAGTGGTGGTGGTACAGCTGGTAGTGGATACGTATAATAGTATGACATTTAATTTCGCTTTCTTGAATTAGGACTAGATTATTGGCTAAATGTTTACCGGTTTTAACAAATCGCAATCCACATTTAGTTAGCCGGACTCATGGATCACGTGAAGATGAACCTTTCGCTACCCTGATGAATCTGGCAGCATGATATATACACCTATTTCAAAAAAGGTTGTCACCGCTAAGAGCGATAGGCGATAGGTAATAGGTCATTCCAAGACCGCAAAGCACTATTGGTTTCTTAATTAAGCCATCCTAAATCTTTCTTTACACTCTTCCATCGAATATTTGGCTATTCATATGTAAATCAATTAGAAATTAAAAAATCCCGAGTTTGAGTCCCGTTTTGGCCACTAGGTTGATTGAATTTGTCCCAGTAGTTCTAGTTCAAATTCAACTTCTCGATTATGCTTGTAAATAGCCAACTGGTTTCAGGCCTCCCGTACAGATGGGATTCATGAATTAACTATGTTATGTTCATTTGAGTTGTTTCGTTCTGTATAGAGGGCCACAAGTTTATCAGTTGAATTGTTGTCACGTGCTAGCCTCTTTAATTAAAGAAAATTTTCTCTCTCTCTCTCTCTCTCTCTCTCTCTCTCTATTTCTTTGTTTGTTTGTTTGTTTGTTTGTTTATTACTTAGCAAGTCATTGCCAGTCGCGTCGATACCTACCAAACGGAGTCGTTGAGGTCATCTATAGGTTTGCCATTTTTGTCAAAATGAAAGTCAATTGTCATACTTGCATCAGTGTCGTGTGCTGATTCAAAGTTTGTCACACTACGAGTTGGGATCCCTATGGCACGCAGCACTGAAATGAGAACAAGAATTTTGTATTATTAGAGCTAATGTCTTCATTAGCCCTATACTAGAATACAACAGTCCTCAGAATCGTACGATCACAATAATATACATGAAAAAATTACTCGATTCTCATTGGTCAAGAACAGTGCGGTTTAAGTGTAACAGTGCAGAAAAGCTGTAATACAGTGCAAATTAGATTTGAATTTATAGCTTCAAAATCGCATTAAGATCAAATTTTCCTTATCCTGCTATTGTAAACATTAACAAGCATTACATATACACATAGTTTTTCACCCATTACAGAACATGTGTATTATGTGTATTAAGAAAAAAGGGAAAAACTTTGAGGATCTGATTGTCAGTTCAATAAAATTTTTAATGACTTGGGCGTGCTCTTGCCGCAATCACATCTCAACGAGCGTGCGCTCAAAGTTTTCTTAAAATATCACCGTTTATTTTCTGAAAATTTTTCATGTATATTATTAAAAGATAATCATATGGTTTCTCGTTTTATTTGGAATTTTATTCGCACTCGTGTGTTTTGTAAAGAGCTCAAATTGCAACTCGCCGTACGGGATCATGCAATTATTTTGATAGTCTTTAAAAAACACACTCACGCAAACGTATCAAGCTTTTGCCTATTGTTCGGTTGTCATTGGCGAAAACAATAGAGCCATTCACGCTTCACAAGTTTCATGTTCGGTACATGGCTTCGGGGGCCTTTCGATAGACGTCATTAACGCTCGTTAAGCACTCGCAAAAAGACAAAAAGTTCCCAACCCTAGCTGGTGGGCGAAGGACGATTTTGTCCTTCTCAATGGAGACAAAAAATTGACTTACCATACCGGACGCAGTGGTTTTTGATTCTTCGCATGAAACCAAAATATTACTAATCCGAAGTTAAGAAAGATCTGTTTATAATTTTAGCCAGTTGTTTATAATTTTAAGACTACAATATTAACAAACACCAGTTTACTTTAGAAACTTTTTGGTTGAATCTCCTAATAAACATCTTACACAAGAATTTTTCAAAGTCTTTTTAGTCTGTTGTATTCGAAACATTCAAGCGCCACAAGTAAAGTGTCTACCAATTGAACTGAAGAGTTTTGACACGGTTGTCAAGTTCTTGTTGATAGTTTCGCTTGTCAAAAAATCCAGCAAAAGTTTCATTTCAATAACTGTCAGAAATAAACAGAAACATATCCCTCGTGGAATAGCAGAAAGTATTTTTCTTTCTCTCAAACATCCAAACTCAACAGTTGATGAAAATCAACCAAGAAGAGTTTTGACACGGTTGTCAAGTTGTTGTTTATAGTTTCGCTTGTCAAAAAATCCAGCAAAAATTTCATTTCAATAACTGTCTGAAATAAACAGAAACATATCCCTCGTGGAATAGCAGAAAGTATTTTTCTTTCTTTCAAACATCCAAACAACAGATATGAAATCAACAGTTGACGAAAATCGGAAATCTGCCAAGAAGTGTTTTGACACGGTTGTCAAGTTGTTATTCATAGCTTCGCTTGTCAAAAAATCCAGCAAAAGTTTCATTTCAATAACTGTCTGAAATAAACAGAAACATAACCCTCGTGGAATGACAGAAAGTATTTTTCTTTCCCTCAAACATCTAAACGACAAATATGAAGTCAACATGCAGTTGATGAAATCTGCCAAGAAGAGTTTTGAAGGTTGTCAAGTTGTTGTTTATAGTTTCGCTTGTCAAAAAATCCAGCAAGTTTCACTTAAATGTTTTTAATTCAGAAGCATATTCTTTGTGTATTTTAGTTTGTTTTTTGGTTTTGGTTTCACAAGAATATAAACCGTAGATATAAAGTTAACAGTTGGTGAGATGAACTGATCTACCAAGAAGAGTTTTGACACGGTTATCAAGTTGAGTTGTTTATAGTTTTGCTCGTCAAAAATCCCGTATCAAATGTTTACCTCGATCGATTGGAACTGTTTGGAATCTCTTTAGAAGCAAACAGAAACGTACCTGTTGTTAAATGTTACAATCAAAAGTCTACATAGAGATATGAAGTCAACAGTTGGTGAAAGACTATAGAAGAAGAGTTTTCGGACACACGATTTGTCAAGTTGTTTTTGTAGTTTCGCAGCTAAAAAAAATCTAACAAAAGTTTCACTTTAGTAAAGAACTATTTGGAATTTCTAAATAGACAGAAACATATCACTCGTGAGATGTTATAAAAATTCATTTCTTTTCTTCATTTACCTTAACCTACACGGGATTCATTTCATGAACAAAGAGTTTTATTTACTGAGAGTACGTTGCCTCAGTGCATGTCAATTATCAACGAACAGGGGCTCCCTTAGCAGTACAAAAAAATATTCTCCAGGGTCCTCTATGTTTGGATGAATTTTATCGCCTCCCCCCACGGGAGGTAATTGTCACTTATTCGGATTACTCATTCGGAAAACTCTACAGCTCATTTGCATACTCGGCTGATGTGTCACGGTGATTAATTCTATTGTACTCCGCTAACAAAAGATCTCCAAATAAGGTCATTTTTGGAGTCCCAATGACAACCGAAAGCTTGATACGAATTTATTTTAAATTGAACGAGATCATGATTGGAAAAAAAAGAATTGCCTGATTTTGAATTTTGCTCCCCTCCCATCTTTTTGGCTTTAATTTTTATTAAACTCTAATTTAATAGATCTTTCACGAATTAGCATCTCTAACCACAAAACAATTGATTTCAGTCGAGACTGAGGTGGATAAAGTAAATGTAGCGATCCAGCCTCGACTTGGGGAAAGGTCTATTGTTAAACTTTTGATCTCTTCTAGCACCGCATCTTTCATTCAAACTTCAACTTAAAGTGTTATGACTTACATGTAGTGACTACACCAGAGAACACCCAGCACTGTCCATAACGGACTGGTTTTCGTGTCTTGAAATACTCTTCCAGGATCCCTACACTCCCTGTCCACGCGGATGGGTCGGTGCCGTCTGAATACTTCCCTGACCAGTTACCCACCAGTATTCCGCCATCGTCGTTACAATTGGCCTGCAAAATTGGAAAATACACTGTTTTAAAAACACCAGGAAAGTAGAACCAGGGATCCGTTTTCGGAAAGACCGTTAATGTAAGGGAAAAAACTTACGGTAGTCGGTAAACTTGCCTGTGAAATCATAGAAATTAATAATATATCGTGACATTCGAGAAACGGGCCCCCAGGCAAAGTTGTTCGAAAGTGGGTTAGAGTTAACCCAGTCTTAAAGTCAATGGGTTTTGTTTATGTAGCTGACACGGCGGCTTAATACACAAACGTTAGCTTTAATTCTATTTAGAGGCAGAGCATAACACCTTGATAGCATTTTGTGAACAATTCAAAGGGTAAATGATGTAAAAAAAGATCTTAAAGATCTTACAAAACGCTCGACAAAAGGGAAGATCTCTGTGGCTTCGTAAACACTGTGAAAGAGAAATACAGTGCGCACGCGCGCCACGGACCACAGCAGTAACAGTTTATATACATATTTCAAAAAACGTTGTCGAACAATTTCGGCTCGCACTGGTAGTGAATTTGTGGTAAATACTTCAAAGCGTTTCAGCAATCGCAAGTGGCTAGTAGCCTGTGTGTACCTTTTACCCACCCCTCGTCACGTACGAGCGTACATTTTCGCTCGTATTGACTGGTAAAGACCGCTGTACACAAGCTGGTAGATATAAAAATAGCACCTGACGCTCTCTTGCACTTTGTGGAAACATTGAGACTGGCAGGAACTGTATTTTACTTAACCGTGGTGATTTACGGGATAGTACACGTACGTTTCAGTTCTCTGAGTTCCAAAGATCCAATTTATCTTAAAAGATGTAACAGATCTAGAGCTAGTGTTGCACTCACCATTTGCGTAATCTTCCTAGATACAACTACGGGGTTCCCACGAGCTGTTGTTTGCATTTTGGCAAGATCCCCCAGGAGATACAAGCAAGTTGGGAGGGAAAACTCTTCAAACTGATAAAAAAAGATTGATAATGATTAAAGCACCAATAGCATAAGGAGCCAGAACCGATTTTATGGTTGCTATGATAGTATTACAATCCAATTAAAATATGTCAACACGTTTAACAAATAATCCTGTTAAGTTAATTACAATATGTCAGTACTGTTGACAAGTTGTTCAATGAAGTAGCTTTGTTGATCGATGCATTCGTGTTGTAACATGAGTCATTTCTTCATGCCGGTAATCATGACTGAAAATTTTTAAAATATGTACACCACTAATACCAAGAGTTTATAGCTCTCTTCTTGACTCAAACAAAAGCTGGTGGGCACTATACAGCACAATTTGTGGTCAGGTTCCAAAATGATTTCACAGAGCAGTTCTTGCCGTAAGAATTCCTTCAGAAATACGGTCAATTTCTTTGGAGGATTTGCAGGAAATGGCGGGCAAATAGACCATCGAGTGTTTGGCGCCCAAAAGAAAGACGATGTCTACGTGGGAACCAGCTTCTATGTACTTGCTGGGATACTTCGACAAAATTCTAAAACGTTATGCCTAAGCGACCAAGATTTTAGAATCTTGAGAGATCGCCGGGTAAATGCCTTCGACCTCAGCAGTGGACCGACAGAGGGGCTATCCGTGTCCCCTCCAAAATTAGTTATGACGTCCCGCCAAAGAAAACGAGAGCTGCTTAACCGGCCTAGAAGAGAAGTATCAGGAGTCTCCTGACGGAGTTTAGCTTTATATCAAATTTTAGTCGAATTGAAAATTCGAAAGCTGAGAAAATAGACACGGGCTCTTGCACCCATCTTGTCGAAAGAGTCGTATTCCCTCACAGTACCCGACTGCATGGGTATTTCTTTACTTTAAACTGCAAGCGAGACTTGCCCGGCCGACTGACGGGAAGAACAAAGGTAAGAGAATATAAAATCGTATAAACCATTCATTCTACGATGAACGAAATCAAGTAAAATTATGGATATGATTAATTAATAATATAATTAAATTTTACGGCATGTTCCAAAGATATACATATTTCCTTAATTTCCCTACTACTTATGCAGCTACATGTATAATGAAACTGAATAGCAACTGTGTAATACAGTAAATGAGAGCGTTACTCTGATAAATCAGCAATATGTATAATGAAGCAGTCACAGACATTCCGCATAACTAAATTAAGCTGGGAATCAGTCACTCTGATAAATCAGCACTGTGTACCAGGCAGACACAGGCATTCATTAGTACATTAAGCTGGGAATCAGTTACTCTGATAAATCAGCACTGTGTACCAAGCAGACACAGGCATTCATTAGTACATTAAGCTGGGAATCAGTTACTCTGATAAATCAGCACTGTGTACCAGGCAGACACAGGCATTCATTAGTACATTAAGCTGGGAATCAGTTACTCTGATAAATCAGCACTGTGTACCAAGCAGACACAGGCATTCATTAGTACATTAAGCTGGGAATCAGTTACTCTGATAAATCAGCACTGTGTACCAGGCAGACACAGGCATTCATTAGTACATTAAGCTGGGAATCAGTTACTCTGATAAATCAGCACTGTGTACCAAGCAGACACAGGCATTCATTAGTACATTAAGCTGGGAATCAGTTACTCTGATAAATCAGCACTGTGTACCAGGCAGACACAGGCATTCATTAGTACATTAAGCTGGGAATCAGTTATTCTGATAAATCAGCACTGTGTTCCAGGCAGACACAGGCATTCATTAGTACATTAAGCTGGGAATCAGTTACTCTGATAAATCAGCACTGTGTACCAAGCAGACACAGGCATTCATTACTACATTAAGCTGGGAATCAGTTGCTCTGATAAATCAGCACCATGAGTAATTCATACATAGTGGGATTTAAACATTTTAGGATGCGAATTATATGTTGACGAAAAGAATAAAGATATTTTCGGTCAAGATATTATAGTTTTAATGTGTACTTTCTCTTTCTATGTGCATGCATGTGGTACATGCTATTAAGTTAATGTAGAATTTTTTGTGCTTATGGGCTTCACAATATGTTGCCTGAATCAAATCTAGCAAAATGTAACATAAATTCATATTTTCCATTATTCATGAACAGATTTTACTAATGCACTGGCAAAGCCGCGGCACACGAGATTTTGGAAAACACGCAAATGTTTGAAGCGCGTAAATACAGGAAAATCGAGCTATTCCATCGTGTTATGTTTTCCCAATTCACCTTGAAAATCCCCCCAGCCAGGAGATTCGGGTTTTTTTTCTACTCATCGAAACGGATGTGAATATTACAAAGTATTAGTGAAAATTCCAAAAATTATAGCTAACATTTCTTTGAAGCCCGTTTGTCATGCTAGTGTTATCTTGTTATCTTAATTGGCTGATGACAGTTAAAACACAGTCGCGGCAGTTCAAACGTCAATCTTAAAGGATTAGTGGTACCAAAAAATCTTAAGAATTCGGGAAAATTTCCCGAATTCATTCCGTTGTCAAGCGGTTCTGGCTCGTTATGTTACGCTGTAAAATTAGATTATTATATCATGAGATCGTTAAATCAGGATTCTGTTCCACACATTTACTATATTGTAACATTTGTTGGGCTGAAAAGTGTTGGTTGTTCGACGATAATGCTACATGTGTAAATACCACTCTTACATTTCCTGTAAACTTTTCTGCAAAGTTGCGAGTAATAGAATTACACCGTGTGTTCACTCTAGATCGTGCAAGAGCAACTGCACAGTATATCCATTACTCTTGCAACAGTTACGCGCAATAGCTGCCGGAGAGTTTTACTTTTTATGTTACATTACGTACGGTGTGCGCCACATCGCTGGGATGGACACACGATACGATTGCTATTGCGAGCACAGATGTTGCAGACGTGTTTGAGCCTTTCAATGTTGGTTGATGAGGACTCGCAGTCTATGCATCTACGCATTTTTGTACATAGTTCTTTACCTGGCCAAAATTCCACGGAGTTGAACGAACATTCCTTTTGCTGCCGTACCAAATCAAACCACGGTCATTCAGTACGTATTCCTTGCGTTCGTCTTCTTTTTCCATGTAGACTTTATCATCTGACGTGAAAACATTTTTAAAAGTAAGCTTATAGCTGCAAACAGGAGAGAATGAGACTTTGCGTGCACTCCCTTATATTATTCTCTACTTTTCAAATACCCGCTTTTGACTTTTGGGAATGCTGAGGTAAACGTCATGTTTAATCTCTGGTTATACTACCCTGTTCTAAAGTATTATTGGCGTGGTATCTATACTACTTAACATTTAAATTAAACAAAAATTATCACTACAGTCTATGCTTTCGACCCATTTACCTTTGCACCAAGCATTAAAAAGCACAAAAAACGTTTCATCAAACTTCTTGGTGTACTTCAAATCTTCTTCTCCTTTTTTCTTGGTTCGAGTATCTACGTGCAGAGTATACTCTCCCACGAAAGCATCAGCTGGGGACATGACAGTCAAGGATACAGTTTTGCCATTTATGCGGCCAATGCTCGTTCCCCATGATGACGTAGACAGGTGGTCAGTTGCTTGGATACGAGTCAATGTTTTCTTGCTTTGCTTTGGATCAGATCCTTGAAAATATCGATGAAATGGTCGAGTTAAGTTTAGCCTGGTGTGGTTTATTTGCTACTGACTTAGCGTATGCACTCTAATAGATACACAGATGACGTCAAATCATGAAAAAATATGAAAAACTGATGACGTCAAATGTAGGAAAAAAACACACCACGAGATGAATTGCAGTGGCGCAACGTCTGCTGTTCTTGATACGTAGATATTTTTTATTCCATACCTCTGTACTGAAAAAGATCAAAGTGTGGCACGAGAAAGTACATCGCAAGACGATCAAAGTCGAATGGAATGACTTTTTCTCTAGTCACATTTTGACGTCATTTATGCATTTATCAAAGTACAGACACACGGAGATCGGTCGCTGGATTTCTGGATCTCATGTAGTTGCATGAGCACACATCTCTTTGTATTCATTGCAACAATTTGTCCTACGTAATGCAAACAATATCGAAATCAGCTTACCCATAGTAATCTGCAAAATCATTGTATCTTGTTCGTTATCGAAATCACGATCAAAGGTCACTGAGAGCCTGAACTTCTGCCCACGTCTAACAATAAGTCTTTTTGTTTTATCGTCTTTAGTTATGTCATATTCATCAGTGTGATGGTCCTTGTTGTTTCTCTCAGCATGGAAATTCACTTTTTCTGGCTTCAGACGAGATGCTGCAGATTCATATTTAATGTTTAGATGCTTAGCTTAGATACTACAGCAATACTACAGATACTACAAATTAGATGCTACAGATTCTTAAACAGAAGTAACAATAAACAGCTATCATTATTATTGAAATTATGTTACAATCAAGACACGACAAAGGTTTAAGCAATATCAGTAAATGTGATGTGGCATGTTTTAGCACGGTAACTTGAAGATCCGATTTTATCTTGCAACGTTGCGAACAACAGCAGAATTGTACCGTGTATCCACAATTGTAACTTTTGCGCGCAATTATACACATCAGCTGAATTGAGTACTATTTCTATAACATTGCTGCGGGCGCAACAAATTGCATGTTGAAGTTTATTTCGCGTTTCTTGCCCTAACATGGAGGCAGGAACACCACGACAGCTTTTGCCAATCTCTGTGGGCTCTGTATATAGTAGAGCAAGCTAGACCACACACACACCAGCAACTTCATAACCAATCCCCCGAATCACGTTGGAGAACCTTTAACTTCCCTTCAATGCAACGGTATGCGGTATAGTGGTTTTAGAACCTGAGACTAGGTCTAAGGTTTAACGTCCTTATCCGAGAAGACTTGAAGGTCTAACCATTTGCAGATGTAGTACAAAGGCAAGCACCTTCTCCTCAGTTATTTTAAGACCCTGAGTGTTGGTCCGACCGGGAATCGAACCCCGGTCTCCCGCACACTAGTCCGGCGCCCTACCAACTGAGCCAACCGGGTAGCGGCGAAGAAATGATGACGGCCTTGTGTTTCAAGACTTGATCTTGTCATTGAAATAAGCTCTGGCAAACAACTTTGCTTCGCTCTCAAGATATCATGTATGTTCATGAAAGTGACATATATAAACTAAGACGTTTACACTAGCCTTCTTCACAGCCTGGATACATTTAATGGGTTTGGGTTTCCTGTGTTTGAAATGGCTACACATAATGATAGGACTACTCCTTTATATATACATGAGCAATTTTCATATGACAAATATATTTGTAATAAAATTTGGTCAAACTCTCTCATCCATACAATCAAAATATAAGGACCTTAGATAAATGACTAACCTTTTTCTTCTGTTGTACTCAAAGTACCAACTTGATCGCTCAAGACTTCTGGAGATATTTGTGACACACTGCGCCCAGGACTCTGTACATAATCACGGGGCCGTTGTCCCCTCCTATAAGAATATGCAAGTTAACTACTTAAGGAATATAAAATGCGCGCGCATGTCTCTGCACTGTGATATATACACGACGGAAGATGTAGAGCAAGAGAAAAGCAAGCTTAGGAACACGAGGCATAGCCGAGTGTTTCTCTTGCTTTTCGAGTGCTCTACATCTTCCAGAGTGTTTATATCACAGTACAGAGACATAAGCGATCGTTTTATATTGATTTTATAAAATATTTTCGACGTTTTTGTGCGAGCCATGTCTCTGTCCTCTGATATAAACATGGTAGCCAGCCAATCAGCGCGTGCGTTATATCTCAAATATTTTATAATTCACGATAAAGCTCGCTGCCTGCACGAATTCAGGGTCTCTGTTTTATGATCATTTAATGGTTAATATTTCGCGTCGTCTTTCTTACAGTAACGGTTCTTTTCTTCCCGTTAAGAAAGATGAAAAACTAAAATTATGGAGCAAACACGATTTAGAAGGATTTGCTGATAAACGCACGAAATCTGTTTGCGTAAATGACAATAAAACTCCCTAGCCCTCCCAAGAGAGCTAGAGTAGACGTTTGCAAGATGGCGGCCAGAAGTCATTAATAGTTGCTAAGTTTGGTCAAAACAGTCATTTCTATACATTTTTATTCATGAAAAGTACATTTTGTTTTAAAATAAGAAAGGGGATATGTTTTTTCTAAATTAAACAAAAAACAATTTAAAAAATCGGCAAACTGATTTGTTTTCACGATGGCTTTTGTACAAAGGAACGATATTCAAAAAACGCTTGTTATTTGAATTTGTGTTGAGTCACACGCGCGCGTCGGTTACATACGCAGGACACAGTAGGCAATGAAAATATAAGCGGCCGTCCTTAATGCTAGTAATTAAGGTGATTCTACTTTTACGGTAAAACGTTTGACTTCTAGGATGAGCAAAATGTAACGCCTAGCCCCATTCAGACCCTCTGAATTCTGCTACAGATGACTATCATGAAGTACAATTGTTTTCAAAAATTCAACAAGAAGGACTTGCCTCGAAGCAGAACTGCAACTACACCCCATGCTAAAGTCCCCAAAGTCTTTTAAAAATCAGTTACGAAGTTATACAGAAGGCACACTGTTGTCTTGAGTTGTAAATGTGACTAGCAATGAAAAGATTATCATCAATTATTTCTTTTAAAACATCTAATGGTAAAGAGACAAGCACTCTCACCTTCAAAAGCTACATGTTTTAGATTGTGGTGAGTGTAATTAGAGAGGGAAACTTAGAAAGGGAATTTGCATTTGAATTGTAAGCACATCGTACAAGCCACAAAGAAGCCGAGCTCTGTGTCATGAGTGTTGTCAGGAAAAATGTTTTTTTTTTAGATTATGTGTTTATAGAAGTGTTTTAGCAAAGTATAGGATATTTGTAAGCTTTCACGAGGTCTTTTATACACAAATATATGCAGTTATCAGTCAATATTTATATTACTTTGTATTTTTTTCCTTAATTCAGAACTGATTTGACGTGTAAAGAAAGGATTTGTAGATCACAAATTTGTATCAAATTGTGCCCAAATTTAGTCTTCAAAAGGAATCGAAACAATTACTAATAAGGTCTTGCCAAGCGACCTCGCCTTCATCCCAAAGTCCACTCAAGCTGTGTCTTACTGATAAAAATGTTTGGAAGGATTTACGGAACCGTTCTAAAACGCAACTTACTTGCGGCTACCTTACGTAAAGGCAATTTAATCAGCCACTCGAGTGCATAGCTCGGGCTTGGCTTATTTTTCTTCACGTTAGTGTTGGATGTACAGATGTGGTAGGCACGCGAGGAACCAAACAACCAGTTTTATAAGTATCAGCTGGGGACTTCGCAGCATTGAAAAACAAGTTCTTTTAAAATTAGTATGCGGACGAAATGGCGCACGTCTGGTTGCTAAGATACCTCTCCATAGAGGCCGATGGCATCATTGGGGCATTCTTTTTATTTTGAAAAGAAGCCGAAATCAATATTGAAACTACTATAAAAAGAACCAAAATCAATCACTTGTTTCATTTTTGTACTTTTCTAATAAAAATAGACCAATAATGGAAGTTTCTTGATGAAAATGTCTAAAAATGGAAATGAAAAAAATTATTTTTCTTTAGAAATTCAGAACTGGGAACCCATGCCGAGTTCAACATTTGTTTAGTTGTGAATAGAAAGGAGTTAGCATTTTCAATGCTCTCTCTGGATCCTTAGTTGAAAAACAAGTTTGGTTACTCAGACGGGACGATCTAGATAAGGTGGCTATACATATTAAAAAGTTTTTAAAAAGTTTGAGCTATGATAAAACTTCAATTTCGAAGCTATTCCTATTTCTTTGTAGCTGACTGAATAGAAACAAATTTGCGAGAAACCTACAAAAGCCGGCGATGATTAAGACTATTATTTTAAACTTTTATCAAACAAAAAGTCTAACAATTAAACTGAAGACAAACCTACATTCTGTTGTCGCGGTAGTTTTGCATGCTTGGTCTCAACCCGGCAGTAGAGAAAGTACGTGACAATTCGCGAACTCAAGACAGTGCTCTTAGCAAGTAAAGCTTGTTGTCCCAAACCATTCGTGTCGGACTGAGTGGGAGGAAGTAAGATACAGCTATTGGATAGTACAGATAATGGGGTGGCTAACGTTATTCTATTAATATAGTTTGCTTTCATCTTCTTGTCTCAATCGTCTGTTCCATAAAGTCAGTCGTCCAATCGCTGGCCTCATATGCCCTAGGTATTCACAAAGAAGGAAAGAACTAGAAAAAAGAAAGAAAGGAAGAATGGAAGACAGAAAGAAGTAAAGAAAATAAGAAAGAAAGAAAGAAAAAGAAAGGAAGGAAGGAAGGAAGGAAGGAAGGAAGGAAAGAAGGAAAGGAAGGATGGAAGGAAGGAAAGAAGGAAGGAAGGCAGAAGGGAGGGAAAAAGGAAGGAAGGAAGAAAGGAAGAAGGAATTCGAATGAAAGTAAAAACATAAGAAAGAGGGAAAGAAAGAATGTCAATTTATAGGCATGAATTGATCTCTATGCCAAGAATTGCTGCTAAGGCTACTCAACAATTAACCATGCATTAACCTTTTTTGTTTTCCCTTGGGTTTTTTGGGGGGTTTACTTTTTTTCCCTAAGGACCTTTACTGTGTAATTTAAATGCGCATAATTAGTTTTTTGGAGCACAAGGATTTTAAAGTTTGAAAACACGTTTATGGCATTCTAGCTGGAGAACAACTGTACATTACTCTACTTTTCGAGCGCCATACCTGTGAGTATACACCGTTCATTTATTATAATTACTATTACAACTTTAGTAATTAACTTAGTTTATTGTAATTTTTAGGAATTTTCCTTAGATTTGTTATGTTGGAATAAAATCAACTAAAAGCTAAGCGTCAATCAGGTTTAGACCCGGCCCCTACAATGGCCTTGGTGTTTGATAGGTTTAATGAAAAAAGCTTATACTCTTCCTGCAAGCTACCAGTGATTGAACCCTTGATTGTCGATAATTGTTAGAGTAAAATGCCATTACCAACATTTCCAACTTCAATCATCTGAAAGGGTTTGACAAACACTGCTATAATAAGAAATAAGATCAATAAATATCCAACTGGTTCGCCTCCTTGCCAATTGGGATTCTTAAACACTTTATGTTTAATTATTGTGTATCTTGAAATAGAGCCAAAAAGACACCACTAAAAACTTAGGGCCAGACACATGACAAACAACTTTACTTGCAGCGTCGAGGGCAATAACAGAAATTCACCGTATATAAATCCTTGCAATCGTGCAGGAATTCTTGAAATACATAAACCTAGCTAAGACTAATTATACGAACTTTTATGCTGATGGCTATTTGGTCTATTAGGAAATTAAGGCATAGCTTTTTAGTTCTTTGCTGGAGTTGAAACATCTTTCAGAATGACAAAGTTGATATTTTGACCACTAGTTTCAACTCAGACTGAATGTGAAATCATAATTGTTTTGTTAGCAGTTTAGTGTCGAATTTATAAATCTAAAAAAAACTGCTGAAACATGTTACTTTAACGTGGTTGGTATTCCAACTTTACATATTATTCGTTTTATCGCGCTGTTTATTTAGCCTGAGAACCTGTGGCGGAAACGGTTTTACATAAGACCTCGACAGATAAAGCCACAGAGTGCCCGGCTTTGAAGAATCGTAAATGATCAATTAAGTACTTTGGGTTTCCTGTGTTCAGTAATTTGATAGCAGATTACGTAAATGTATCAGTGTAACGCACTTTCTTTACTAGAGTGTGCGTTACACTACTACTGCGTTAGATTTCAATTTTAAGCTGCTCTCACGTTAATAGCGGCCTATACGTTTACGTAATCTGCTATTAAGCCACTGGCAGTTACTATTACCGGACACTCAACGTATTATTGATTTATTTATTCATTCACGATTCTTAAAAGCCGGGCTCCCTGTGGTAAAGCGGCAAAGTGACGGGTGATCATTTCACGAATGATGTCAAAAATCTGCTTCATTCTTTTGTCACTTTGAACTCAATTTCCCCACGAGCTCCAGATAGCTGGTCAGAAGTAAAGCTGGCATCAATCCATCTTTCGCCTTCCTGATCTGCTTCCAGTGTTACCACAACTGAGGCTTGCTCTTCTGGCTTCACTGCGTGTCTGCAATTCAACATAAGGTGTAATTTGGCAGATTTCAGGGGAAATAAAGTATGGTGGATGGAACTTCTTCTCATGCTCTGTTATATGAGGCGAGTTGTTCCTGGTTGCTGGAATAACTCTCTTGTTTTGTGATCCCAAAGGAGAAGCTAAGAAAGCAAAAGAGTTGTCCAGGCTCATATATTAAAATAGCCCCTTATTTCAATGCTTGCAAAGAAAACACATCTAGTTACTGACACAAATATGCAGACGTGTGCTTCTATTGCGAAGTTTGTTGTAAACGTTGTTGTTGTTGTTGTTGTTGTTGTTGTTTTATACAAATAATTGTAATCCATTTGCATATTTTTCTCCCAAAAAAAAAAACCGTTATATTTTTCAATCAATACGTACTTGAGTGGTTCCTTGATTGTATCTGGACTCAAATGACGCGAGGTTTCAATGTTGAAAACGCAGTTTGTAAGATTGATTGCAAGAGGATTTGTGAAATATAGAGCAATCTGAAAGCTTTCATTCTCCACAATTCTATCTGGAAGCTGGAAAATAAGAAGATCTTGTTAAATACAAAGAAAAAACTGAATAATAAAATTTGATGTAATGCACGGATTAATAACGAATGAGCGAGCGAAGAAAAGAAATATTAAATTAAAAAGAATGAGTTAATTGAAGGAAGGAAGGACATCGATGAACCAGTGAATGAATGAATGAATCAATCAATCAATCAATCAATCAAAGCGCGCGATGGGGAAATTACTAAAAATAGCAATAGTCGCCGCGAACATCGCACAGACATCAATACTGAGTTTCGCTCTCTTAGTATTATGGTCTCTTGCAATCAATCAATCAGTCAATCAATCAATCAGTCAATCAATAAATCAATCAAACAAACAAACAAACAACCAATTAATGTTTAAGACTTCCTCTCACTACAATTTTACATATTTACCGAAGCCTCGATGGTAGGCTTTATGTCTAAACCCACTGTTTTAATGTCGGCGTGCTCTTGTCCTGTTTCTTCGACTTTTGCCTTAAAGTAGACTTTAACGCTATCAGCATCACCAGTAGTTTTGCCTATGTATTCATCTGCAGATACTTTAATGGTTATTTTATCTTCTGTGCGATAAAATGATATCAAAGGAAAATAGAAAAAAATTAATCTGAGAATGATCTTTAGTACAGCTAAGAATAATATAAAAATTAGGTACTACCTAATAGTGGAGCTCCCATTTAAATTTTAAGGACGTTAGCGGGCAAATGAAGCTGCACCTAGATTTATTTTTTGTCTGGACATACAACATTATAAACTTGTTCAAAAAATAAAATAAAAATTGGGGGTCACCGTATTCGTTATAGACCTTTGAAAGAACTGTGCTTAAAAATAATCAGGAAGGTCACCGTAGTCGTTTCCAAGATATTGAGCCGTACAGTTGGAAAATTTGACCGCCATCTTGAATACCGTTTGATACCGAGAGGATCTGGTTCCAGTAAAATTTATTCTATCCCTTTGATTAGTTTATCAGTCTGAACAATTGTTTTTCCTCGGTCAAATTCCTATTCAATTGCATCCGTTCGTTTAAGTACTTTCCATTTCAAATATCGGATATAAAGTAAGTATCGAAAACTTTAATTAATCTTGGATTTATCGAGGTAGCGCCCGCCAGCGTATGCAGTAAAAGTGCGTGTGAACAATGCCCGCGAACCTCCTTAAGTAAATTTGTTTTTGACGTTTTTGATTCAAATGAAAGATGGCTTGAAAATGGGTAACGTTTTTTGCTTTGGCCAGTTCAGTTTGTATATACTGTAGCCCTTGGTCTCCTTGTGCTTAGCCTCGTAACTTGAATATTAACTTTCCAAATATATTCTGACTGAAGGCATTCAAACACGTCCCAATTATTCAAATGGTGCGTTTTGAAAAAAATCTTACTTTGCTGATTTTTTTAAGTCCGTCGGACGTATTTTGTTGTGTCTGAGTGACACCAAGTGACAGCTAGACCCTCCTCGAATTTTTGGGCTCAAAAAAAGTATGTCATAATTCAATTTTGGAAATAAATAGGAATTGTGAGATAGGTCGATTGTGCTTTAAACCTTTACCGAGACTCAGAAATAATTATTATGTATAGTTTTGATTAATATTCAATGATACCTACCAGCATCCCCTTTGATGGCGATTTGGTCACGCAAAATCTTGAGGTTTTGAGCAGTGACTCCTGTATAAAATGCCATCTTTGTAGTCAATCTAAACTTAATGGTTCTCATCTCTTTAGAGGTATTCTTTACGACCAAATTCACATCAAAATCACTTCCAAAAGCTATGTCATTATTTGGATAGTTGGTTTGGAGGGGTTCAAAGACGACGTCGTTTGGCATCGGTTTAGATCTAGAGTAGATTTCTCGGTGTCTCATGGAACTGAATTTGTTGGCCTTTTGTATTGCATTTCTCTCCTCTTCGCTTCCTAATTGAAATGATAAACAATTATTATATTAATTTTATGAATGGATTGTCCCTCAGAAATGTATTAGTTAGAGATGTATTCTTCTTGAGTGCATATTTTTGCTTAGAAAATGCTTCTGAAAAGTTAATTTAATTCGTTACTTTGCGCCTAGAGTTTGTTATTTTGACATTTGATGCTGGTAAGAGCTCAGTTTAAAGCTAGGAGACCGCATTCGTTTCTAAAAACTTGCGCCCCATGGGGGGTGGGGGGGACTCCGATCGTAAATGGACGGGGATGCTCGTCGTACCTTTTAGGGGTCAAAATCTGCAATCTGGTACCTTTTAGGGTGTCTCAGACTTAATTGGACTACCAGAGACATAGTTGGTACCTTTTAGGGACTGTTTTGGGGTAAATACACTACCTAAAATAAGCATGAAAGGGACGATTTCGATGATCTGAATTGAATCTTCAAAGCACATCGATAACAAAGTGTTTCATTACTTTAATTCTTTATTATTGTTTTTGAATTGGTACCTTTTAGGGGTAGAAATCAATTGTTGCCACACCCACTCAGGTACCTTTTAGGGGTCATTTTCAAAATTTCCGACGAGCATCCCTGTCCTCTTATATATATAGGAGTCCCCCCACCCCCCGGAACTTGCGCTCACTCTGTAACACTCCTTATCAAATAACTGTCCCCAATTCCCGCCCTATAATTTTTCGGTTTGATTAAATTAGAAATGTAAAGGGTTTAGAGCATTGTAGCGTCCTACTTCCAATAATTATAAGCTCAGACTGATCAAGTAATCGTCCGGGCATGCAGTTATTAACCGGGTTATTAACTACGAGTCCAAGAAGCGGGACGACAACAACTTAAGGCTGGTTCACACTAGCGTCGGAATCGGAATCGGAATCGTAAGAAAACAACAAAGAATTTAGGGATTAGAATACAAAAGAAAGGTGTTTTTCTTTGTTCTTTCCTTTGTCTTTGATTATGCTTATGCTTGGTCTTATGCTTCTTGCGATGCTTATGTCGATGTCTTATGTCACACGCTTGACTTCACTCTTTTGTCTTTTCCTTTGTTTTCTGCTTCCGATTCCGATTCCGACGCTAGTGTGAACCAGCCTTAACATTACCTTCTTCGTATTTGTACTCATGAGTCAGGTCTTCTCTTGCATTTCCACCAACGGCTTTAGTACTGATAAATTCACCAATAACGTTCTTCTTAATACGAATAACTTGCATTTCGCCTGTGGATTTGTCTACCTCCCAGTGAACCCTGTCACCGTTGACTTCAGCGAACACGAAGCTTGTGTCGTAAGATAAGTAGACTTCTCCTGATTTAATGGCTTTGACTGGACATGGCCCACAACAGTGAACACCTAAAAGAGCATATTTTTTAAGTACCATTTCCTTAATCAAAGCGGCAATTTTTTGAAACCCATTTAAAATCCCCTTATTTATACGTCAGCAAAACTGTCAGGAATTCATTCCAACAAATTAAGAAGAACTGTATTATCGCAGAAAAAAATTCAAAATCGTTACTACAAAAGTTTAAATTAATGATCATATAAAGATGGATTGTTTTAGAGTTCAGCCTCCAAACCAACGAACTGTTGGTATTATTTAGAATAAATGGACATGCGCACATTACCATCACTTAGTTCTTGAGGCGTAGCATCAATGGCTTGCCATCCTCTATAATCATCTGGAAGATCTGGACGTGTAAAGTACGATTCATTCCACACGTGGTAGTTCCTATGAAATAACACACCGAAAATAAACGCTTAAAACTAATGAAATTCTAAAACGTTGGTGCTGGTTGGGTTCTCCACCAAAATGATGGCATATTCAAAATGGGATACTGAGTATCCAGGTGAACGGTGAACACGGCGTGCAAAGCATTATTGGACAAAATGAACGGCCCTGGTCCCCAGGTCCCTTGATGAACAAGCAAAATATCAGAAAAAATATTTCTGAAAGCTTTTAATCACATAAATTAGCAAAAGAGTTTGAAAGAAGTCTCCCTTTAATTTTTGACTGTTCCTGTCGCTTTGCCATCGTTTTATCAGCGATCAAAACTGTGTCACGCAATACCGTCACGATATGTTGAAGGAGCAAGAACTTATCATTCTGCGAAAATATTTCACTCCTAAAGTTAATGAGCGAATATATGTTTATGCATATTTAAGAAAGATTTAGCCTAAAATATGAAAATAAGCTGTTGGTATCGTCATTTTAACGCTCAGTGTTTTGTTCATTCGAATAGAAAATTTTACACTCTTGTTTTGTATTTCACATCGTCGAACAACGTTTTTACACTCTTCTTTTGTATTTGTGCTTGCCCGGGTTTTGGCGAGTCTACAACTGCATGAATTTGCTAATAACTTTAATTTTATATTTATCAACTGAACGGAATAATTAACTTAAGTACAGTACACAATGCCAAATAAAAAGTTTATCATAAAAACTTACAAACATTTGAACAACAATAACTTACACGTTAGACTCAGGAAGAAGACTAAATTTACAGTTGTTCACCACAAATCTTGATTGAGAACAATTTATTATAAACTCCAGTTGCAAAATGGTGGATTCTCATACTCGTCGACCGTGAAGTAAGTAGCCTGGGGACGAGGGCCGTTCGCAAAAATACTGAACGCGCTCTGATTGGTTGAAAATAAAATCTCCGTTCACCTGGATAGTACATGCTACTCGGGTGCATTATTGCCTGGTATCTGGAACATCTGGACGATAAAAATACGACTGATTCTTCATATGAAAATTCCTAAGAAATAATTTGATTAACAAAAATGCTGAAGTAAGATAATCGTACTGAAGAAACTGAAAGCATCCCAGAGTCTCCGCCATTGTTAATGTTACGTTCCAACTGGCAATGGACAACCAGTTGGTACTCCAGCCTGGGTATATGTCGTATATGGAAGAAGCTGGGTTTAACTTTGAAAGATACAGTCGGAGAGCTTTATAGCCATCGTGCTCTTGGGTTGTTTCGTATATACATTCGGCCATGCATCTTGTGCCAACAATGTCGCCTCGATGTGTTTTGTATAAGTAACACTGTTCTAGCTGGTATGGCCGTAAATTTTTGTGGTAGAAAATATGTACTTGATTACGGTTAAGAAACTGGATACAACCGCGCGCCTTATTTTTGTGGTTACAGGCTTGGTTACAAGCCGTAACCACAATGTCATCGAGTGTGTAAGCGTACGTGTGTACGTGTAATTCGGGTTTGCCGAAGTTGACACGAAGTGATATATTCGGCAGGCATTCGGAATTGACTCGAGGTTTACTTAGTCAGTTTTAGTTAATTTTAATGACTGAAATATAATTCACTCCAAGAAATATCGTCTTTTCATTATCCATTATTGCTCTTCTTATATAAATCTCTTCATCTACGTGAACTGTGTTGCACATTTTTCGATAAATATGGCATTTACGACGATCTCCCGAAAGAGACAGGAAACCCAGCGCTAGTTGTTTGATTTTGTGATGTAGTCAGTTAAGAAATATTTGCCATTTGCCATAGTCAATAGTTGCGATTATCATATGAATATTTCTGCTTGAGTGAAAGTTTTTGCAATTTTTTATAAACATTGGGTTTACGAAGACATTCTGAACGAACTGAGAGCACCCGTGCAAGCATGGGCATTTACAAGCTTACTAACCGATTGAGAGCTTGATTACACGGTGAGTTTATACCGCTTTGAATGAAATAATCTTGTGCTATTTTGCCTACACAGCCAGATGTAGTTTTCAGCGATGTACACAAGCTCTTTTCGATTTATGGTTTTGCAGATTTCTGTAATGCTTCAGTTGAGAATTTCGGCGGCCGTTTGTAGTTTGGATCACGGCGTTCGTCGATCTCACTGACGATTGTTGGTTTTACGCTATAGCTAGCTAGTTAGCATTTTAAAATACAAAAGTTTCCTATATTTCTTTGCATTCCTGCCATTAATTTCACTGTTGATTAGGTTTGAAACCTCGGCGTGTTTACTCTTAGGTTTTAATAAGTCTGGGTGAGTAAACTGGGTTTAATTTTATTCAATAAAATATTTTTAATATTAAAATTAAATTTATCTTTCTTGAATGGAGCCTTTGTGTGTCCTTGGGGATGTCTATATAGTGTTTTGGAAACTTTTGCTACCTCTCGATATAAGCGATTGAGGCGTACTGCATGACCTTGTTTTAGTTGTTTTAAAATGTGAAATGTCACGGTGATGTCACGCAAGGTGTGCAGAATCCCCATGAAAGCTTGAAATTTTGATTTTGATACTTGCATGAGTGTGCTTTTGCTTTCATATTTATTTTTCATGAACTGTATTTTTAAATTACTTCAAATTAAATTTATTTGAATAATTTCGTAATCTTAGAGCAAACATAAAAAATTCTTTGTTTTCCATCTAGTACAATTTCACAGATTAAGTGCAATCACTCTACTTCTTTCATGGTTTTAGTCATTACATATATTTCTACAGTTTTGTTATCTTTTCTCTCAACTTGTTGTTTTTGATTATTTTACCTGTAACCACATGTCCTCTTAGAGGGCTTTTATTAAATCCTGTGATGCCAAAATTTGTTGTTTTCGCTTGGCCGGCGTCTAAAATCTCAACAAATTTTCCTGCGATAACACTGCAAATCTTGAAAGCCTCGCGATTACTTTCATCGGTGGAACTTTTAGGGTTCTTCATTATTTTTTCGAAGTCAAATTCAACAGAAAAAAATGGAAAATTCTTCATTTGTTTCCATTTTCATTAAAAAATCTCGCAAAAAATTGCAGTTGGTCACGACGTCAGCATATGACGTAGCGTGTCATTTAGAACGCTTCTGGGGCCAATCCGAGGAGCGCACTTACTATCGATATTATTTTATAAAACTCTCATGTTTTGAAACCTACCAAACAGAGTCGCTGTTGAGAGAATCCAATGGCTCACCCTCTTCGTCAAAATGGAAGTCGATTGTCATACTTTCATCAGTGTCGTGTGCCGACTCAAAGTTTGTAACACTACGGGTTGGGATCCCTATGGCACGCAGCACTGAAAGAAAGAAAGCAGCACTGAAAAAAGGAAAGCAAATACAAGGTTTTAACCGCAAAAAGGCTTTGTTGGTATTGAATATTCATCCGTTCATGGGTTGGGGGAGGGGAGGGCGGGGGTTGGGAAGTCAATCTCATTACTATTCACTACATGCGTGCGCATCCCGACAAAATCGTGCAAAGAATTCTGACAATGATCGCATAAATGTCCATAAAAGTCTATATAGTGCATTCAATTATTTTTCCATGTTTTCACAGAAACGAGGTTTGATTAGTAGGATTCATGTTCTACTGAAACGGTTTAAAAACCTTGTGTAGAAAATGTATGCTTCCCGGTAAAAAACAAAACAGCAGAAAGGGATAGTAGTATAGAGATGGAAAGTGGATTTTGGAGTACAGTAGGTCTGCAGAAGATTTTTTCGACAAAATTCACGAATTTCTAAGCGTAATATTATAAATTCATTGCTATTTTGAGACGGAAATACCACAAAATATCGACGGTTAGCTAGGCTAATATATTCCATATTGGGGGAGTCGCGCCAGCGACGGAGCCCTAAATACGTGAATATATTTTCTCCCAACGCCGTCAATATTTTTTGTTATTTCCGTCTCAAAATCGCAATTAGTTTTGTATCACGATTTGAAAGATGTAAACATGTAACATGAAACATGAAACATGTATATTACATTCTCCTACATGAACAGCCATGTTGAAGCTTTGTACACTAACGCTATCTGTGACGTCGAAATCCAGAGATCACTGTCCTTTGAGACGCTCTCTCCCTTCTGTCCTACTCCTAGACTACTCCTTATTCTATTCTATTTCAAATTAAAGCGAGCAAACGGATTGACTTGAACACGTCTTTTATAGGTATGTAAGAAAGAGGTGCTAATTTAAATTAAAAGTGTCTCCATAGGCGTAAACTATAGATTCGTAAAAATCTGAGTGGGCCGCCTGTGGTTTGCCATTTTTGCCTATTGATATGTTTGAATGATAGAGTTGTGATATTTTTTTCAGTTTTAACTTACATGTTGTAACTACTGCAGAAAACACCCAACACTGCCCATAACGAACACCTTTGTGTGTTCTGTCATACTCCTTGAGAATGGCTATACTTCCAGCCCATGAATAGGGTGCAGTACCATCGGTGTAATTCCCTGACCAGTTACCTACTAGTATACCGCCATCCCTGTCATTAAAATTAACCTGCAATAATACAATATTGTGACCTGAGTACTTTTTATAGAGGACGTCAATCCATCCATCCATCCATCCATCCATCCATCAATCAATAGAATAGGCACCGAAATGTAAATTAGCATGCTATTTTTATGCGAAACACATTTTAATTTTATCATTAATTTTGTCGGCTAACAATGTTTCCTCACACAAAATTCACTTTCTTAAAGGTACCTTAAATTTTTAAAGCTCCCTGCTTACCATCTGCGTAATATTACGTGAAACGCGAGTTGGATTTCCGCGTGCAGTCGATTTCATTTTATCACATTTTTCCAGGACATAAAGGCAGGTTTTTAGCGAGACGGACTCGAACTGACCAAAGTACCATTGTTTCCCAGTAAACCTATTTCCAACCCAAATTCTGCCTCTGTCATTCAGTACATATTCCTTACGATGTTCCTCATTTTCCATGTAGACTGCATCATCTGAAAAATGGGGACGGACAACACCGAATCGTAAGATTTCATTTAATTGGTTCAAAACAAAAGAAACGAAACAAAGGACAACCAAGACAATAGAATGTCATTGTTTTCTTGAAAATGACACAGCAAATCGGAGAAACCGTTCCGATTTGGTACTACTCCTGGTTTTGCTCGGGAAATTCGATTCGTAGCAGTTTCCTATCCCGCTGATGAACAGCGCCTCAAGCTCACTATGCCTTGTCGTGTTTCATCGTTTTTATTATTTAAGATATTGACGTTGAAATGTTACGGAACGTTACGCTTCAATACGGAGAGGTGTGGACTTTCTACAACAATACGCAAACTGCTCAAGCCATGGGAAGGGAGACTTACCTTTACACCATGCATTAAACAAAACAAATATAGTTTCGTCGAGCTTCTTTCTCGAAAATGTTTTTTCGTTGTCATCCTTCTTGGTCTTGGTTTCCACGTAGATAGTATACTCTCCAACGAGAGCATCAGCAGGGGACATGACAGTCAGCAATACCGTGTTGACGTTCATAGGCTCTATGCGCATGCCCCATGATGACGTACTTAAGTGGTCAACTTCTTTGACACGAATAAGAGAGTTCTTACTTTCTTGTGGACGTGATCCTTGAAAAAGGCAAAATACAATGATGGATGATAAACTAATGTAACAAGGAAGTAACTGTTAACTGTATCTTCTTTTCTGTCAATATTTTGAGATCTCAAATCTCTCAAGCGTCATTTGCAGCTGTTATTTCAACTTTGAAATTGCGTTTACTTGGACAACAATCGAGCTATATGCAACCGCGTATAACCGAGTGTTTCGACTGAATCTTCGCCTGATGCTGCAAGTATAGTTTAATCTACGCTAAACAGAGGAAGCCATCGTTACAACGTATAAGTTCTCTTTCACAGCCTACGGTGGCACAGCTTAGCTTCCATACATATTTATTTTGGACTCAACGCGATATTTCTTCTCACCTAAAGTTAGCTGTAAAACTAGTTCTTCTCGTTGGTGATCGAAAGGGCGGTCAAAGGTCACTGAAAGCTTGAACTCTTGACCTCGTCTGACCACAAGACTTTCAATATCATACTCATCAGTATGGTGATACGGTTCGTTGTCTTTGAAATGAAAATTTACTTTTTGTATAACTAAAATCGAATCAGAAAAATATTAATGGTGATAGAAAGTCGGACCATGACCTACCTTTGGGACTTTATCATGGTAATTGTATTGTCTCAACTCGCCAATTTCTGGCCGACCATGGCTATTATGCAGCAGAAATTTCTGTATTGTATTGTATTGTATTGTATTGTATTGTATTGTATTGTATTGTATTGTATTGTATTGTATTGTATTGTATTGTATTGTATTGTATTGTATTGTATTGTATTGTATTGTATTGTATTGTATTGTATTGTCACGACCAAGGTGTTTTCACTGAGCAGACAAGTTAGTTAATAGATAATCACTGAGGCATGCAGCATTCGTGGGTATAATGCAGGCAGCTGAGGGCGCAGCCCGATCGAAGCTGCCTGCATTATACCCACGAATACTGTGTGCCGAAGTGATTATCTTTTATAATTACTGGTCAACTTCATAACCACCAAAATCACCAAAATTGTTTAAATTGAGGTATTTATTTATTTTTAAAAGTATTGTTTGAGCATGCGTAGTTCTGCTGATTTTGTATCCCACACGTTTTGATACCCGTGTTTGTCATAACAAAGAAAGGCTACGGTACTTAAATTCTGAATGGGGAGCTGGATTTTGAAAAGACTCTGAAAAGTACTGTGACTGCTAGCTTAGTAGTTACATTACTTTATCATCCTGCAAATCTGGTTCCCCTGTAAGCAAAACACGCTGCATTATTATTAATAATGCTGTGGGATCACAGAATCACACAGCATTATTAAAAATAATGCCGTCTGCTAGATTAGGCAGACGGCATTATTTGCGATAATGCAGCTGCTCTATGCTTTTTCTCTCTGCATTCGTTGGTATAATGCAGAGTGAAAACAATGAGTTTTGGTAAGAACAGTAATTATTTTTACCTCTTTCTTTATCCTCAGTTGTCCTCAAAGCAGGCGTTAGTATCTCGATGCTTTCCGCTGTTTCAGGTTTCGGTTGAATTGCTAGAATCAAATCAGAAAACTTTAACGACGATAGAAAGCCGAATTATTGATTGACACGACCGAGGTGTGGTTTCGCTGAACACACAAGCTACATATTGTAGTTTTTTTTACACATTTACCTTCGTCTCTATCCTCCGTTGTCCTGCTTTCCCCAGTAATGACATGGTCACAATCACATTCATCGTTCGCGTTACTTAACTCACGCCGACTACTACGCCTATCATTGAGTTAAAATTATATTAGTTAATCACGTTACCATTATTTACGGCTTTGTCTCTGGGAAATTTGATTTGAACATTCATTGATTTTGTTTCCATTGCAATTTTGAAGTTACACAATAATGGGGGACTTGCACTAACAGGTCACGTGACTCTATCTCCCCTAAATCAAGAAGCACCTTCAAAATGAATGCCAGAAATAAAAAGAGCATCTCGATATTAGTAAAAATGCAAAGTTTCAGCTCATAAGATGTAATACAGGAGAATTGAAATGACAGTAAATTTAAGATTCATTTGGATATCTAATTTCTTAAGATTCATTTGGAAAAACGCATTGGATGGCAAGCTCGTGCTATCCAACACCTTTTTCCAAATAAATCTTAAGAAAATATCTAATCTTGAATTTGCTGTAATTATTTCCCTTATATATTCATCTAATAAACTGAAACTTTGCACTTTCACTAATATTGAGATGCTCTTTCTGTTTCTGGCATTCATTTTGAGGGTGCACTAGTATGTAGTACTAGTGCACTAGTACGTACACGCAAAATCATGATAAATTGAATATTGCCCACCGAGTTATATGGTCAGTTTTGGAACGAAATATATGTTATGTATATTGAAAGAATAATAAAACAATTATTGGATTCGGCTATCAAAGCGTGATCGGGATTCGGCGGATAACGGGTAACCTTATCCTTAGTCTCACCCAATAATTGCTTAATATTCTAACATCCAACTCTCAAAAAAATCGAGAAAAATCCTCGAAGCAAGGGAGACAACGAATTACAACAAACTCAACTCACATGAAGCGCCAGGCTAGGCCCCGAACCAGGGACCATGCACAGCGGTGTTAGGCGAGAGCTCTAGCTAGCTCTTCTCCCAACAAAAAGCTACCATTTGACCTATCGTATCCGGCATAGGTGAATTCTCTCGCAGCAGTAATTTTAGCGATATAAAGCACAATTATTTTAATTTCAAAAATACAAAAAAGAAGTACTTGCCTTGGATAAAAGCTCCAACCAGAACCCATCTTGAAATCCCCAAAACTCTTTAGATATCAGTTACGAAGTTACAAGGAAGACACACTCCTGTCTTGAGTTGTGCTAGCAACGAAAAAATTAACATCAATTATTTCTTTAGAATAAGTAAACTTGTGGACAAAAAGTTGAATCAGAAAGGAATATACGAGAAGTATCTTGATCATTTTATTTAGTCAAATATTTCGGCTACTAGCTGTAGCCATCATCAATGAAAATGATTGTGAAGCTAAGACGAATTTACATAATCAATTCAACAAAAACAAAGAAGCTATATCATTTTGTTCGTTTAGGCTTGGATGGTTTTCTTTTATGTGTAAAGCCTCAGCTATTGTTCTACGTCCATAGTTGGTCAAATTATTGTGCATGATCTCAAAGTCATCAATGTTTACATTTTTATGGCCACTCTCTTTGGCATGTTTGAAAACAGACGATTTTTTGTCTCTTCCACTATGGTCTAAAACCCTTTCAGTTAGTCGCCTAGCAGTTTCACCTATGTACATGTCGTCGCAGTTTTCATTAGGGCAAGTGACTTTATAGATTAAACCAAAACTGTGTTCTTTCGAGGTTTTGTCCTTCGTTCGAAAGCAGGACGCAAGTTTTTTTGATTTATATGCAACACGGAACCGCGTATCTTGTGGAATTACTTTCTTAACAATCCGTTTGAGCTTCGTAATTTGTTGATTTCCTTTTGTTCCTTTATATGGGAGGGTTAGCCAGATAGACTTCGTCTCCTGTTCTTGATTTTGTAGTTGTAGTTGCTGCTGGTGATGATCGGATTGGTTCTGTTGCTTAGTAACCTGCGCTATACATTTTTCGATGAATCTGGTAGGGTAGCCATTAATATCGTGAAAAGCATTTTTAAGATTGTTTAGTTCTTCTTGGAGTAATTCTTTGGTAGATGAGACCTTAAAGGCTCTTTTTATAAGGCCCTTAAGGGTACCCCTTTTCCAGGCAATCGGTGTTTCATCTAGCCAATGTATGTAGATATCTGTTTGTGTGGGTTTACGGTAAACCGATGTTTGGAATTTGTTAGTATCCTGACTCCAGGTTATTTTTGTATCCAGAAAAGTTATTGAGTTATTAGAGGCCTCTTCATACGTAAATTTGATCTGTTCGTCAAAGCTTTCGAGACTTTTAACTACGTTCTCAATAGAGCCTTTTTTAACGTATGCGTGAGTGTCATCGACATAGCGTTTCCAGTTTTGTAGGTCTTGGAGATTAGGTACAATGGTGTTTTCTAGTTCGACCATCATAATGTTGGCAATGACCGGTCCTAATGGGGAGCCCATAGCCACTCCGTCGACTTGTTTGTAGATTTTACCATTGAATAGGAAGTGGACATTCTTGGTACAGAAATGAAGTAATCTCTTGAGTTCGTATTCGGTAAATTCACATTGTATAACTTTGTCTTTAAAGATCTTATGTAGAATAATATTAATTGTTCGATCAAGTGGAACATTAGTAAACAGTGATTTAACATCAAAGCTTACCATGGTGGAATTATCAGGTAGTGACTCTTGTTGTATTCTCTGGATGAAGTCGTTGGTATTTTGAATGGAATATTCTGATGTTGTCAGTGGTTTGAGCAATTTAGCAAGATATTTGGCTAGGTTATAGGTGGCGGTCCCAATATTTGATATAATGGGTCTGAGTGTCAGATCAGCTAATGTGTCGCCTTCTTTGAGTTTGTGTATCTTAGCAGTGCCGTAGAACACTCCAGGTCTTGATCCTGTAGGATAAAGCTGCTTGTAGTTATCACCTAGTTTGGACTTTATCTTTCGGAGAAAACGTTGTAGAGATCCTTCTAATTGGGCAGTCGGATCTTCGTCGAGGTACTCGAACTTGTTTGTGTTTAACCTTCGTAAAGAAAACCATAAAAGGACCAAGACACGCATATTCCAACAAGATCGAACCAAATTATATGATAGAGTAATCCATAATTGGTCATCCTATACATTATCATCCGAAGAGAAAGAAGCCTTATCGTACAGCCTCGACCAACATATTCCTAATAACGACAGCCGAAAAGATACCCTCGTTGATTTTGAAACCTTCTTTAAAGAACTTAATATTTACACCAAACACTTGACAGCGGAACAAGAAATAAACCTGAAAACTAAAATAAGAAATATCTGTAGAAACTACATTAATATCAAGATACCATACAAGCATCAACAAATAATCCGCCATCTCACTGAAAATGAAAACATCGTGGTCCTAAAACAAGACAAAGGCCGAGGGACTGTCTTATTAGACCGATCAGTATACATCGAGAAATGCCACCAAATCTTAAACACAAACAAGTTCGAGTACCTCGACGAAGATCCGACTGCCCAATTAGAAGGATCTCTACAACGTTTTCTCCGAAAGATAAAGTCCAAACTAGGTGATAACTACAAGCAGCTTTATCCTACAGGATCAAGACCTGGAGTGTTCTACGGCACTGCTAAGATACACAAACTCAAAGAAGGCGACACATTAGATGATCTGACACTCAGACCCATTATATCAAATATTGGGACCGCCACCTATAACCTAGCCAAATATCTTGCTAAATTGCTCAAACCACTGACAACATCAGAATATTCCATTCAAAATACCAACGACTTCATCCAGAGAATACAACAAGAGTCACTACCTGATAATTCCACCATGGTAAGCTTTGATGTTAAATCACTGTTTACTAATGTTCCACTTGATCGAACAATTAATATTATTCTACATAAGATCTTTAAAGACAAAGTTATACAATGTGAATTTACCGAATACGAACTCAAGAGATTACTTCATTTCTGTACCAAGAATGTCCACTTCCTATTCAATGGTAAAATCTACAAACAAGTCGACGGAGTGGCTATGGGCTCCCCATTAGGACCGGTCATTGCCAACATTATGATGGTCGAACTAGAAAACACCATTGTACCTAATCTCCAAGACCTACAAAACTGGAAACGCTATGTCGATGACACTCACGCATACGTTAAAAAAGGCTCTATTGAGAACGTAGTTAAAAGTCTCGAAAGCTTTGACGAACAGATCAAATTTACGTATGAAGAGGCCTCTAATAACTCAATAACTTTTCTGGATACAAAAATAACCTGGAGTCAGGATACTAACAAATTCCAAACATCGGTTTACCGTAAACCCACACAAACAGATATCTACATACATTGGCTAGATGAAACACCGATTGCCTGGAAAAGGGGTACCCTTAAGGGCCTTATAAAAAGAGCCTTTAAGGTCTCATCTACCAAAGAATTACTCCAAGAAGAACTAAACAATCTTAAAAATGCTTTTCACGATATTAATGGCTACCCTACCAGATTCATCGAAAAATGTATAGCGCAGGTTACTAAGCAACAGAACCAATCCGATCATCACCAGCAGCAACTACAACTACAAAATCAAGAACAGGAGACGAAGTCTATCTGGCTAACCCTCCCATATAAAGGAACAAAAGGAAATCAACAAATTACGAAGCTCAAACGGATTGTTAAGAAAGTAATTCCACAAGATACGCGGTTCCGTGTTGCATATAAATCAAAAAAACTTGCGTCCTGCTTTCGAACGAAGGACAAAACCTCGAAAGAACACAGTTTTGGTTTAATCTATAAAGTCACTTGCCCTAATGAAAACTGCGACGACATGTACATAGGTGAAACTGCTAGGCGACTAACTGAAAGGGTTTTAGACCATAGTGGAAGAGACAAAAAATCGTCTGTTTTCAAACATGCCAAAGAGAGTGGCCATAAAAATGTAAACATTGATGACTTTGAGATCATGCACAATAATTTGACCAACTATGGACGTAGAACAATAGCTGAGGCTTTACACATAAAAGAAAACCATCCAAGCCTAAACGAACAAAATGATATAGCTTCTTTGTTTTTGTTGAATTGATTATGTAAATTCGTCTTAGCTTCACAATCATTTTCATTGATGATGGCTACAGCTAGTAGCCGAAATATTTGACTAAATAAAATGATCAAGATACTTCTCGTATATTCCTTTCTGATTTCTTTAGAAACATGTACTGTTGCCAGGAGGGAGGAAGTGTCCCTAGGTAAGTTGCGTTTTACTATGGTTTCGTAAATCCTTCCAAACAATTTTTGCAGTTAGGCGCAGCTATATTCGCCATAACATTGTGATCAGTAAAATGCAGCTTCTTTGCGGCTACCGTACGTTAAGGCAAATGCACATGCATAGCTCGGGACTGGTTAGTTCCGGCCGCGAGTGCCAGCCACACGCCCAACACTGACAACGGAAATCAACCAGTCTCGAGCTATGCATTCCCGAGCTATCTCATATTATGTATTTAGTGACGGAGTGGGAGGGCCCGGGACGGGAAAGTATTTAGATAAAGTATTTGGGTAACATATTTTCCCTTTCGGCCCGAACTAACTCAGTCAATAAACATTTTATCGTATGACTCTTTTTAATTATTTAATTTCTATTTTTAACTACTGTTTATACATTTATTAACCTTTATCTTAAATACTTGTATTGAGTATACAGATACACTGCCGAACCTTCCAGTATCATAATAGGGACTTTGTAGCATTGAAAAACATGTTCCTCCCAAAACAAAATGACGTGCATCTGGTTGCTAAGATACCTCCCCAAGAGGTCCATAACATCAAATGGCGTTATTCTTTTTATTGTGAATTCGAAACGAACTGACTGAAATTAATATCGAGCTAAAAAAATCAAACGCTCATTTCAATTCTGTACTATTCTGACAGAAACGAACCACAAGTGTGCACGAAACTGTCTCAAAATGGAAACAAAAAAGGGGTATTTTTGGAGACAAGCATTACTTACCAAAATCATCAATTCATATTTCTTTAGAAATTCAGAGGAACCATGCTGAGTTCAACATTTGCTATTTGTTAAGAGAAATGAATTAGCATTTTCAATGTTTTGTATGGATTTTATTTAAAAACAATTTAGGTTGCCATGGATATATCTGATAGGATCAATAACATGCTACGTTTTTCATATTTATATTTTATTACTATTCTTGAAAACTTGTGGCTGAAAAGCCCATTTTGGAAGAGGCAAATAACGTATGTATGTATCTAGAAGTGGAATCTATAATAAAATGTTTTAAAAAGTTTGAACTCTGATAAAAGCAAGGCCAATTCGATGCCATTCCTACTATTTTTTGTGTACCAATAGAAACAAGTTTCAAACATATCCAGCCGTTTTAAATTTAACTACAAACCTAGAGAAGCTGCATTTAAATTAAGACTATTTTTATTTGGTTTATTCGATTCGTTTTATTCGGTTTTAATATAGGTAAATGTATTATGTTATCCGGGTTAAGCAAGCACTAGTGCAGAAACGAAATTACTGTAAAAATAAAAGACAAACTTACCTTCTGTTGTTGGGGGTAGTTTTACATGCTTGGACTCGATCATATAGTTAGTACGTGACAAGTGTCTTTCGCAATTCAAAGCTCGTTGGCCCAAACAATTCGTGTCGATAGTGAAGCTAACAGACACATGCAGTGTTATTGTCTGATTAAGGTTTGTTTTTATGGTATTGTCTTTGCTCCATTAACCCAGTTACCCAATCGCTGACCTCAAACGCTAGGTCATCCTCGGGGACCCAGGGCGAAGGGGGAGGGGGAGGAACGGAGGGGGAGGGGGAGGTGGAAGGAAAGGAAAGGGGAAAAGGACGCCCTGGGCATTTGACTACCCCAAACCATTTCCAAAGGCAAAACTTAATCCTATTAGGGATATCCCACGTAAACAAGGTCATATAACAAAAATATCTGGCACATCTCAATTAACGCTTGGATGCTATGACAGTTTAACATGTTTGTGTGTCAAGTCTGCACACCGAGATCAGGCAAAATTTGGTATTAAAGTCAAACTTTTCCCGAATCCTGTGGGTAGCTTTGCAAACACATCTTGTTTCTGAATAATTTTCGATACAACCAGCTTCTGTTTCTGTTTAAGGTTTTCACGTGTCCGCTCGCTTTGTTTAAGAGGTGTTGCAATGCGTGGGGTCAACTTGTTTACTTGTAATTTTAGACGAATCGAGCTCAACCGCACAAATGCTTCTGATTGGCCTCATTATAATTAAATTATAATGAGGCCAATCAGAGAGAGGATTAAGTTTTGCCGTTGGAAATGGTTTGGGGTAGTCAAATGCCCAGGGCGTCCTTTTCCCCTTTTCCTTTCCTTCCCCCTCCCCCTCCCCCTCCGTTCCTCCCCCTCCCCCTTCGCCCTGGGTCCCCGAGGATGACGCTAGGTATTCACACACACAAAAAAAGAACGATAGAAAGAAAGAAAGAAAGAAAGAAAGAAAGAAAGAAAGAAAGAGAGAAAGAAAGAGAGAAAGAAAGAAAGAAAAGAAAGAAAAAAAAAAAAAAAAAAGAAGGAAAGAAAGAAGGAAGGAAGGAAGAAAGAAAGAAAGTCAATCAGTATAGGTATCTTTTACAATGCATGGAGTGTCCCCCGCCAACCCCCACCCTGGGCATTTCCAATTCGTTGTCGATCTTCTGAAATCGATTCTGAAAGGTCTAAACCAACTCTGCTATAATAATACGAAATAAAAACGATTTCTACAACGCCAGACAGAAAATCAAGAAACATCATAAACAAAAAGCTTTCCAGCAAAACTTCCGTACATTATTTTTAAGCTCTCATTATACTGTACACGAATATGATATCAAATTGAGACTTTCTGTAAATTTAATGGAAAAAAGAACACCACCAACAAAAAACAAAGAAATATCCAAATCTAGTCATTCGGCAAAAATTCTAAATGCAACACATAATAATGGAGTAGTATCATTCTATTATCGATTAGAATCCTTTTATTATCATTTATAAATCTTAAAAAAACTGTTACTAAACATGTTAACGTGTATTGGTATTTGCACTTCAGAAATTATTTGTAATTCATCGTGCTGTTAATTAAGCCTGAGAACAGGAGCCGCTACCATCATGCCCCCCGCCGCCGTCGAGAGAAACGTTTTAACGTTTTTGAGACCCTGTGTGAGACCCTGTGTAGCGTTCACAAATGCTATCCCGTCCACAAAACTGAATCAAAATGTAATCCCTCTGTTATTCGCAAAGTTACGTAATCCTGTACACAAATGTAATCCTTCCTACAAAGCCCGCAACTTATCCTCTCACCCCCCATCTTGGTCATCCCCCACCCGACTCCCCTATCACTCAGCAGCAGTTAGTTTTATGCCGTCTCATAAAATTTCAAGAGTCCTCTTCGACTCTTATTTTTATGAGGGACATAATCTGGATTCTTTCTGATAGTACGATTAACTATCCTTGAAACTAATTTCATATGTAAACTGTGCCATAAATCAGAGAGAGACCAACGATTATGACGATTGGACTGTTTTGTTAATTAAGACAGCGCTAGACAGAGCTAATTGATCTGTGCAAATCAAAAAATTAAATTAGAAAACAAATAAAATTATATTTTTATTTGGAGGGGGCGTAACTCTTGGAGCTCCTCTAAGAGGGGTTGCTCTGCAGCCCGGAACCTCGACTCCTTATACTTTTATATACCCAATTTTAGCAAAAAAGGAATCTTAGTTTAACAACTCAAGTTCTCCACCCTTTTCTGTATTTAAAATCCGAAATTCGCTAATTCTATAACACTATATAACTCTAGCATCAAAACAGTACCCTTTAAGCGGAGTACTGCCGTTCAGTGAACTATGGGTCTCCCAATCCCCAGTGGATATCAGATCCATCAAAATAGATAATCCAGTGAAACTGGATAACATGTGACTCAACAAGAAAGGTAATTGGAGTGAAGTGCAGGGTTTGTAGGAGAGATTGCATTTGTGAACAAGTTGGACACGATATTTGGGAATACACATTTGTGAATTAGTCGATGACATTTGTAAACAATCGAGGGATTACATGTGCCGGAAGGACTACATTTGTGAACGTTACACCCCTTCAGGTGAGTGGCAAAGTAGCGGGTGCACTGCGTGCTTACACCAATTTTTAATTCTCCAGTGATGTCGAAAATCGGCTTTATTTTGTTACTCTAAACTCAATTTCCCCACGAACCCCAGATAGCTGGTCAGAAGTAAAGCTGACATCAACCCATCTTTTGCCTCTCCGATCTGCTTCCAACGTTACAACGACGGAGGCTTGCTCTTTTGGTGTCACTGGGTTTCTGCAGATTAATACCGAAGATGTCAATTGTCAGACCTCAGTTGAAAAAATGGTTGATTATTATTTCTTCTTAGTTCATTTTTAGCAAAGACAACTCATCTAATTAAGGAGGCAAACATGTAGTACTGTGCAGCAGTAATTGCGTTGATTTTTCAGTACTTACTCGAGAGATTCAGTGATTACATCTGGACTCAAATGACGCGAGGTTTCAATGTTGAAAACGCAGTTTGTAAGATTGATTGAAAGAGGATTTGTGAAATATAGAGTAATCTGAAAGCTTTCATTCTCCACGATTTTATCTGGAAGCTGAAAAGAAGAAGAATTCTTGGTAAATACGAGGAAAAGGAATGGTCGTAAACTGAAAAACAGGAATATTAAGAAATGCATCAATAAAAAACGAATGCATGTACAAACAGACGAAATTTAAAGAAAGAATAAATGGTTGAAAGAATGACTGAGTGAATGAATAAATGCATGAATGAATAAATGAACGAATCATTCAATCAATCAGTCAGTCAATCAATAAATTGATGAGCGAAAAACTTGATAAATGAATCAATCAATGAAACAATTAATCCAGCCATCCAGCCATAATAATATAATAATAATAATAATCTTTAATGAGGAACACTTTTTCATTTAACAATGATTTTCAAATTAAAAGGACCTCAAACAATTAGAAAAGAAAATCCTTAAAATATAATAAAATGGCTAAAATTTCTATATACAACTAATCTAAAAGCTAAAAACAATACATTAATTTCATCCTATGCCCAAAGAGGAGACAGAAGTAAAAATACATGACTTTTGTGGAGCTGAAATTATATATTGATTTCAATAGCAAATAACCAGTAAATAACATTTGAACGTGATGTGTGAGAGAGTGATTCCCTCTGTCTAGATATACTCAAATATATTTAACATGTGACTTGTAGAATATTCACATACTTTTATACATTTTCAGTTTTATATGTATATCAGTTCTGCCTCAACTGGAACAAATTTCAGTACAAGAATATAAAATTGGTGATTTTGTAATTAGAACAAAACGATCCAATAACTGAACATCAAAGCATGAAATTAAAAATACTTCAGCAGAATCATTATTTAATTTAATATATAATCAAAATTATATGATAACTACTCAATATAAAACTACTGTCTTTTTTGCACGTCTTATCGCTGTCTATCATAACTGGAAATTTTCACAATCACTATCTGACTGATCATTTGTGTTGCATGAGCTGTTATCAGTGTCATCACCATCATCTGAATCAACCTTTGAACTGCCATTATCAGTATCTTCAGAATCACCGATGTCATCATCATTTTTACTGCCATCTTCTTCAGGGTAAAGATAGTAAAATACCTCATTTCTGACAGTGTCCCTCAAATTTGTTAGAAGTCTACTTGCAGCCGCATTGCTACAATGTTTGGAGACTATCTCAGCCACGCATCGGGCTTCAATGCCACATTTAACCAAAGAAAGACTTTCAACAGCTATAAGAATTTCAACAAGCTCCGGGTATCAGAGCTAAATAAATATCTTTTTCATCATAAGCTACACAATCTCTTGAAAAAACGTAAAGGTGAAAAAGTGAAGATGATAATAAATCATTTTTTGCATGAAAAAGAGAAAGACAACGATGAAAAACAAAGCACTGATGCAGAAGAAACAGATGAAGGAGACGAACAAGAAACAGATGAAGGAGCATTAAGTGATGAAGAAGAGACAAGTGATGAAGAAGAGACAAGTGATGAGGAAGACAACCAAGACGAGGACATTATATTGGCAGTAATTGGTCATGACGATGAACTTGATAGACAAACATCTGCGTCACGCTTTGGCAGAAAAGTTTTCGCCAGGAACAAAAGTGACTATTTTTACTTCTGAGTATCCTTTCTGTGATATTTTGTGTATATATGATTGTGCATGGTAAGAAATCTTAATCTAGTGGGAAAGTACTTGTTTGTAGCAATTTGTTTTTCAATTGTTGTTGTATATTTTTGCAGTACTTTGGGGAAGCGGAGATGGAGGGAGGGGGTCATGCAAATTTAGCAAAAGGAAGATCAGGGGCCAACGAAAAACAAATTCATAGTCTGGCAGGGCCATGCAATATATTCAGGAAAGTTTCTAAAATCCTCCAGCCACTCCCTATCGATAAAAAATGAACGGTCCCTAATGATAACCACTTTAATGCGGTAAGTGCCTCAGTAGCAGATGAATGAAGTGGCCTATCTAATATTATTTTTGCCGCTTTATTTTTCCATTAATCAATCAACCAACCAACCAATCAATCAACCAACCAACCAACCAATCAATCAATCAATCAATCAATCAATCAATCAATCAATCAATCAATCAATCAATCAATCAATCAATCAATCAATCAATCAATCAATCAATCAATTTTAATTGAAAAAATTGAAATAATAATAAAATTAAAATATTGCAATTCCATGTATTTACCAAAGCTTGGATGGTGGGCTTTGTGAAATCCACTGTTTCAATTTCGTGGTACTCTTGCCCTGTTTCTTGGACTTTTGCTTTAAAGTAAACTTTGACACAACAAGCATCATCAGGAGTTTTCCCTATGTATTCATCTGCAGGTACTGCAAGAGTTATGTTTCTTTCTGTATGGTAAAATGATATGAAAAGACTAATCAATCTGTGATCACAATCTTCAATAAAGCTACAAATGTTACGACTTCAAACTTTAATTTAACCCCGGCCGATAAAGGGCGTCTTAAACACATCTCCTTTATCATGCAACTGGCCCTGAATTACTCAAATTGTTAGGATTTCTTCTGTGTTATCTTGTGTGGCCTCCTTATTTATCACATTATTTAAAACCACGGTATCAAAGGTGAAATTGTTTGAGTGAGGGGAAAAGCACATCTTTGAAGGCTTGCTTAATAACTTTCACTTTTTTAAGTTCTGTTGGGTTTTCTTTGGCAGGCATACCAGAAATTTTCACTGTAGATCTTTGAGTTGTAATTCATGTGGTTTGTTTTCGAAATATTATGAAAATGAATGAACAGAAAGCTCGAGAAACTCTAACCGTTTCGAGATTAAAATGCAAATGCATGCCATCTAATTTTTAAGGCTGATATTGTAAGTCATTTATAACGCCCTGTTGATGCGACTGAGCACCCAATACGAAATGGCGTTATAACGACCTTCATTATCTCGCCAATCACATGCATTTATCTAAAATGTTGTACGAATGTGTCGCAGCTGGCGCATTAGTGTCCAGTTGGCATTTCCATGGGACATTCCGCAGTGCGGAAAATCAATTTATAATTAAGCGAGTAAAAATAAAGATTTAGACTGCTTTTTACGTATAGTCAACCTACCAGCATTCCCTTCTAGAATGATTTGGTCATGCACAGTGTCGAGATCTCGAACAGTGATTCCTGTATAAAATGCCATCTTTGTAGTCAATCTAAACTTAATGGTTCTTTTCTCATTAGAGGTATTCTTTACGGATAGATTCACATCAAAATCACTTCCAATAAGTACGTCATCTGGTGGGAGGAAACCAAAGACGACGTCGTGTGACATTGGTTTGGAGTAGATCTCTTCATCACTCCTCGAACTGAATTTGTTGGCCTTTCGTACTGCATTTCTTTCCTCGGGACTTCCTTTTTGATTTGATAAACAAGTATAAAGTTGTAAAATTAGAATACGTTGTGTACATTTAGCTTAATCAAGATCATCTAAACAGACAACTGAGATTCTGTAGGGGTTCTTACCAAAGCAAATAAACAAACAAAATACAAAAAAGAAAAAAGAAAAACAACCAAAAATCTCGCTCCCGTCACGCTGGTAGAAACTTTCAACGGTCATTGTGCGCAAGTAAGTCGCAATTAAGTGCATGGTTGTCTTGCATTATGCGATACTGCTATTTCTAGCCTCCGGTTATGCTCTTCATGCTAATACAGTTTGTGAATCGAGAAGCTAGAAAATAGGAATTAAGCAATTAGCTATACGATTAGCGAAAGCGGCTCGAGAGCCCAACAAGCTAGGGTAAATCAACTCGATCAATAAATACCTTCTTTGTATTTGTACTCGTGAGTCAGATCTTCTCTGTGATTACTACCAAAGGCCTTAGTACTAATAAATTTACCAACAGAATGTTTATCGATGACAGCAACTTTCATTTCGCCTGTGAATGTGTCTACCTCCCAGTAAACCCTGTCACCATTGACTTCACCGAACACGAAGCCTGTGTCATACGGCAAGTAGACTTCTCCTGATTTAATGGCTTTGACTGGACATGGCCCACAACAGTGAACACCTAACAAAGGCAAGACAATCGAGTAAGTTAGTGATATTAAAGCAGCTGATGGTATGCATGCATTCAAAATAATGGACATGCGCATATTACCATCGCTTAGTTCTTGAGGCGTAGCATCAATGGCTTGCCATCCTCTATAATCATCTGGAAGATCTGGACGTGTAAAGTGCGATTCATTCCAAACGTGGAAATTCCTAAGAAATCATCCGATTGACATAATAAACAAGAAAAACTAATGAAATTTAGTTCAAATTAATGTTGGTGCAGGGTCACTCCGGGATCTCCACCAAAATGCTGGTATCTTTAAAACGGGATACTGCAGCACATTACTGACACTGCTGTTGTGCAGTTTTAGATAACTCTTTTTTAACACTTACCAAACAGAGTCGTTGAGACCATTCATTGGATTACCTTCTTCGTCAAAATGGAAGTCAATTGTCATACTTTCGTCTTTATCGTGTGCTGATTCAAAGTTTGTCACACTACGGGTTGGGATCCCTATGGCACGAAGTACTGCAAAAAGAAACCCCCAAAAGGCTTTAACTTTAAAAGGCTTTGTTGATTTGAACATTATATTTTGGATAATGATAATTTAGTTAAGAAATTATCACCATGATCACAGTCTTTACTTAAACTGCAGGCTCAATCAATCGATTGTCTTTGTATTGTTATGCTATGCAGTTATGTGATTGCATGTCTTTTTTCGTTTTGTCCAAACTAATACGTTTTCATGCATGTGGCGTGCTATTTTCTATTCCATTCTATATTAATTATTTCTTCTACAGTTTTCGCTTACGAGTTGTAGTTAATCCAGAAAACACCCAACACTGTCCAAAACGAACGCCTTTGTGTGTTCTGTCATACTCCTTGAGAATTGCGACACTTCCAGTCCATGTGGAAGGTGAAGTACCACCGGCGTAACTTCCTGACCAGTTACCTACTAATATACCGTCATCTCCGTCATTGAAATTAACCTGCAATAACAACAATCAATTTTAAAAACAACACAACATTTTTAAATTTAAAAGACATTCATAAAGCCATCTTCTTCTTCTTTCGCTCGTATGGAAATAACAACAATATTGTGATCGAAGCGCCTCTTTACAGAATTAAACAAACAAAACAAACATACAGACAGACAGACAAATCGATCGATCAATCAATTAATCAATCAATCAATAATTACCTTTTTAGGACAAAAAAGAAAGATATAAAAGACAACAATTAAACAGGCGCGAAAAGTAATAGCATGCATTTTGATTTGATTTTGATTTGATTTGATTTGATATGCATTTTGATTTTATATTGATTTTGTCGTCTGACAATGATTCCTAGCTCGATCACACAAAATTCACTTCTTAAAAATACTTTTAAAAAAGCAATGAAAGCCCTCTGACTTACCATCTGCGTTATAACTCGTGAAACAATAATTGGATTTCCGCGTGCGGTTGGTTTCATGTTAGCACAATTTTCCAGGACATAAAGGCAAGTTTTTAGCGAGACGGACTCAAACTGACCAAAGTACCATGGAATTCCACCAAAGTTTCTCTTGTTTCCAATCCAAATTCTGCCTTCATCATTAAGTACGTATTCCTTACGGTGCTCTTCGTTTTCCATGTAGACTGCATCATCTGAAAAATGTAATTTTTCTTTCAGCTGTATGAAAATTAAGAAGATTATCATAATATATAGACCACATGCGTGCGAAACGAATGCGCATGCGTAAATCAAGACTAACAGCACCACGAGATAAAATTCTTCCTGTATTACTAATTTTACAAAATGTGTGAACGAAGTTGCCAAGCACTGAACTAATAATCTTCTGGTTCTGCTCACTCCCTTAAGTCCCCCGCGAACAGGAACCAAGCAGAGGTGTGAGCAGAAGGGCAACTCTGTACTTCAAGTCCTGATTATATGAAGACGAGTCGTTCTTGGTAGGTATCCCTAGGGACAACGTGTATCATATATACAGCACCTCAGGCTCACTGGGCCTTTTGATTGAATAAGATATTGATGTTGAAACATTGGATTACGGCGCACTGCGCAAACTGCTCAAGCCATAGGTAGAGATACTTCTTACCTTTACACCATGCATTGAACAAAACATAAAAAGTTTCATCGAGCTTCTTTTTAAGTCTCAGATATTCTTTCTCGTTGTCATCCTTCTTGGTTTTGGTTATTACGTAGATAGTATACTCTCCAACGAGAGCATCAGCAGGGGACATGATAGTCAGCGATACCGTGTTGACGTTCATAGGCTCTATGCGCATGCCCCATGATGACGTACTTAATTGGTCAACTTCTTTGACACGAATAAGAGAGTTCTTACTTTCTTGTGGACGTGATCCTTGAAAAAAGGCAAAATACAAATGATTGATGATAAACTGATGTAACAAGGCAGGGACTGTGATACTAGCACTAATATCCGTTCGTCTTTTGCTGTCAGGTTTTTTGATATTTTAATCTCTGAAGCATCATTCCTAGCTGGTGCTTCAATTTTAAATTGCGTTCACTCGGACAACAATCGAGCTGTATGCAATCGTACTGATTGAGAGTGAATGTTTTGTCGGTACAGATAACTATATTTGTAGTCTAAACTACGCTAAACAGATGAAGGCTTTGTTGCTGCGTATATAAGCTCTCTTTCACAGCCTACGGTGGCAAAGCGTAGCTTGAGTTATCAATTAAAGCCTTCATAAAAGTTCATGTTGTCCTCAAGACAATGAACTCAACTTATTATTTCTTTTCACCTGTAATAAGCTGTAAAACCAGTTTGTCTCGTTTGTAGTCAAAAGGGCGGTCAAAGGTCACTGAAAGCTTGAACACCTGACCTCGTCTGACGACAAGACTGTCAACAGCATACTCATCAGTATGGTGGTCCAAACGGTTTTTATCAACATGAAAATCCACTTTTTCTGTTTTAAGTTGATATGCTATAATCAAATTAAAAAAACGTTAACGATGAAAGAAAGCCGACTCATGACAGCCATATATATGCATGGCCTTTTAAAACTGCGCATTATCATGGTAAGTGAATTTTTCAGTTTGCAGATCATAGTTATAACACTGAAAGCTTTCTTCTATGGTACAGTACGAGATGAGATGGCATGGCATGGTAGGCTATGAGAATTATGCACTACCAAGGCCGTTTTTTCCTGAGCAGACAAATTACACAGTCTTTTACCTTCTTCTTTGTCCTCCGTTGTTCTCAAAGTAGCGGCCATTAAGGAATCGATGTTTTCCTCGGTAATGACATGGGCACGCCCCAGTCCGTCAACCTCGCTACTTAACACGCGCCGTCCAACACGTCTATCATTGGGGAAAAATTAGTTAATGTACATTATCATTATTTACGGTATTATTATTTACATTATCATTATTAGTCATGCATCGCTCTACTACCAAAGAAACATTATAAGTTTAGTTTTGTCAAGGGTTTATATGGAGTTGATTGCTGAAGATCCAGCTACTAATTCTGCGTAAGTCTTGATTTAATTTAGCGATGGCATTTGGCTGATTCTGTAGGTAGTAAATAGGTGCGTCCCCAAGCGTGCTTCCCTGAACTGAAACACTTCCTGAGACAAGTCACGGGCAAGCGATCTGAAATGGCGTTATGGATTTTGACGAATACTTGGTAACGTGGCTGAAAATAGCTACCATTCTAAACCACTTGATGGCAGAAGGTGCAGTCTACCATACAACCCATGTCTGATCACGGAGCAAAGCTCAGATCGAAACTAGTTCATTTTGCTGAGGGAGGAAAAACCGGAGTACCCAGAGAAAAAAATCCTCGAACAAGGTAGAGAACCAACAAGAAACTCAAGGTACATGTGATGCTCCGTCCGGGAATCGAACTCGGGAACACAGTGGTGCGGCTTTCCCACTTGCTTCCCCCGCTCGGCTATCCTTGCTCCCTCTTTTTGTATGATTAATATTCACGCTAGTATCAAAGACGCGGGAAGTCTCGAGGGACAAATGTACAATCATATGCTATGTTGGGTAGAAATTACTAAGCATAGAAAAGGCACATGGATATCAACACGACCGTTCACGGCTATCTTGCTTCTACCTTATATAACAAAGAACTCGAATTCAGTGATTTTGAAAGTCAAGTCCAAAACTGAAAAATCAGTGAGGTTTTGAAACTACCCATACTCCTTTTTGGTCTTGTCACGTGGGCTTCGATCAGGCCTCTCATTCGACAACCTTTTTTGAAATAGTTGTATATCGATATATATGATTATATTTGGTGTCTCATTCCCGATTCATCCTTAGGGGATAATATTCTTGTAGGCAGACTAAGCGAGTGGATCTTTAGTTTTTTTGAAAGTTCACAGGAAAAGTGGAAATTTGTCATCTCCCCAGATCGAGCATTAGTCAAATGACTGTACAAACTAAGTGAAATATTGATGTACCCATATCGTGCTTGATTGATCTGATCCGAATTAACATTTCCATTGGCTTATTTTCAGCTATGTTTTGTGCACGGCGAGGGCGCCTGCAAAACTGAACAAAGTGAGCTGGATTAAATATTTGACGGTCCAAAACGTGTTAGGTGCTGTGTTAGGTCGCAAAATCAAATTCAAAGCTACCTTGCAGTGCTATAAGAAAGAACTGACGTGTTCACCATAGTCACGTCACGCTATAGTTTGACCGGATGTGACGCACACAGGACGCTTGTGTCAAAATCAGTCATAAATACTCCGATTACGTTCACTACTGAGAAAAGGGGGAAATGCAACTAAAGCGAAAAACGATACTCATAAAAGCAGATTTTCAACTTTCTCCGAAGGCAACACTCGCGGCTGGGAAAACTACTTGTTCTGTGCTGACCTACTGTGATAACGAGTACCGACGTGTCGTTCTGCATGAAAAATCTCATAAGGAATATTGAGCGTTATTTTGTCGAAATAAATGGTATAAACAAATTCTAAACAACATACAACTTTGCTGAATAGAGATCACAAAGATCAAGGGCTAATTCCAACGAATTGACAGTTTCAGAACTCCGTATAAAAATACATCTGTCTTGAGTCTTGAGTGTCTTTTCAAAACAGTACAAAACTCAGTAGAATGCAATCAAAGTTTCTTTCGTTTCTTTTGTTATAACCGTATCTAATGAATAAATGAGACATAAAACTTAACCACATAATAATTGATTCTCCTAGAACGCTCCAGTAATTAATACAAACTACTCAGCATAAATAAGAGCCTGAAAGGTTTCAATTTTACGTCGATGTCGTGTAACAGAAAAGAGACATCAGAAGGCCAAAGGCTTGTTTAGAATTTAGCATCAACACGCGACGATATCTCAAGCGCTGAAAATATTTCTTTTTATGACAGAAGATAAACGCTGAAAAGACGAAATCGAAAGAGTTAAGATAAAGTGGCCACTTTCAATCGTAGACTTTCAATCAGTATCTTTTTCCATTGAGCGTTCCCTGTTATTTGACTGGGAAATATACGTGTTAAATGAGCTATTAAAATGATTTACAAAGCAGTAAATATAGTTAAACTCACTTTTCGGCCTCAATTTTTTCGTATCTTTGCATGGTTCCAGAGTGTAGATATCAGAAAATATGAAACTCCTTCAAAGACTGTATGAAGGCTAAGGCTTTTATGTACTTGCAGGTAGTTTATAGGCAGTGTGACAAAAGATATTGACATTCTAAGTGGAAATGCATGGTCATTGGTTCATAAAAACAATTGGCTGACGTTGAGTCACAGAATCAGTTCACTGCACAAAAGTTAATGGAGCGGTAAACACTTACAAAAGAAGTGCTTATACGTACGTATTTATATGACACATTTTGCTAAATATGATGGCCATAACAATCCTATATTTATCAAACTAAACTGACACTCAAACTTGCTGTCCTAATCTTCTTTCACACTGCATTATTTATACGCGACTATTATTCTAATAAGCTAGTATAGGGTCTTTTCAGTCTTTTCACGCGTCACGGATAATTAAAAAATCTCTTTCACGTTCACAAAAAAATCAAAAGCTGCTTTCACGTGGACGCAAAAAGATTTTAGACCTTAAATCACGTTTTACTTCAAAATAAATCAGCCAATAACGTTTCGCGCAAAAGGTATAGGGGACCCTGAATAAACTTTGGCTTATCTGCGATCAAGTTGTTGACTAAGTACTTTTTGCATGATAAGTTTCATCAAAATTGTGAAACAATTATTTCGAACGAATAAAAAAACAATTATTGACTTCGGCTTTCGTATGCGGATACACCCTCCTTTGTCTGCGTAATTCTTCATATCATACTCAGCTTCATCCAATACTTGTTTAACAACTGTTTGTTGATGGATTATCAAAATTTTCTTCTTAATCGATTATTGTCATGAAAATGGTGTTTGGATAGGAATGAATTATACAGAAAAAATAATGCAGGTGACTTTGGTTGGTCGACCGAGAGTACTCCTGTCCACTTCGATTCATGTCCCCCATGCCGCCATACAGCTGGCCTTTTGATCCAACTAGTGGCTGTGAACGGAAATCCATAGTGATGTCAAAAGGAAGAAATTGTGTCTACTTAAAACAGTGTCTGAATTGATTTTTTAATGGACCTTCATATAATTATTTAACTAAGCTTCAGTGATATTGTTGTTATTTTGATAGAATGAAAATGGCACGTCACAGTGTTTGTTTGGCGCTACAGCTCACTAATTATAAAGTACGAATTTCGTCCTCAAATAGGGTTTGACAGAGAAAGCGAAAAACTATTGAAAAAAGACGATTTCATGTTTCAATGTTGCCCAAAAAGTCCTCTGCTATTGTTTTTAATCTTCTTTTAATGTTTTCGTGATTATCTGTCGCACTTTTGTGTCTCTTACATCAATAAAATGGTATTTTTCTTCAAAATGGAAGAAGGAAATTAGTTCGTGTGGGCGATCGCGAGCTCCTGCGAGATGGAATCATGCGCAGTAGAGCGTGCGCAGTGCAAAACTACGGAATTACCTTATAAGTATCCAATCACCTGCGTGAAACCAGCCTCTTCGTGGTTGCTATAGTGACACTTAATTACATCCTCTCACAATGACGTCTTTTATCGAATTTTTAGATTAGAATCACAAAAAAACAATTAACATTATATATACCACTTATAATGCAATTTTATATCGAGGCAACTTCTAAAGTAAGGTCATTACATATGTAACTATATACGGCAAGCTGGGTTGGCGCGTCATCTAGGTCTATAACTAATCAGAGTCAGGTAAGCGGTCCTGCCCATACGTGGCATTACTTAACCGCTTGTACTACCAATTTCGGCCTTCCTACTATTTGCAACAGCATCTTCAACACGTTTGAAGAATTTTCGCTCCTTCTCTCCAGCAACAACCCGTTACATGGTCTTACTCTGAGGTGGTGGTTTTTTCCCTTTCATGCTCCACCTTTGCTGAAGAAAAAACGTCAAATATTTGTAATTTTCCGACAAGGGTATTTAAGTCAAATAAACGTCACGCAAGTGGCCATATTTACTCCATAATCCTGTGAATGTCTTCATCGTAAGCTTCATCAAACAAGCGCGACGAAAGCAGATCCCGGTCTAACCTAATTTATCTGCGAAGATGCAACGAGATAAAAATAAATTACACATAGTATAGTGGAACTTCTGATAACCGATCACCTTTGAGAAATTCACCAACTTCAATTCGTCGAAGCCGTTGCCAAAACACACCGTTGTCTCCCCCCCCCTCCCCCCCCCCCCCCCCCCCCCCCCCACTGTCCTCACCTCTTTCCATGAGTGCTCCGATTTAAGAGTATTCAAAGCGAATGTAATGATGTCGAACCAAGGGTGAGGTCACTGGGAATCGAACTCTGATTCAAGGCTCCGCACTACCAACTACGCCCAGCATACCTGCTCCTTTAGGGCCGTTTAGTAGATTGGACTGCATTTGGAATTTTATGGTGCTTTTTATTTCACTACTGTGTACCCATGCACATTATTTTTGTTTGGAATTAGAAATTACTGAAAAACACACTGCAAAAATCAACTAGTCGAGGTCACACATTCCTGCATCACACATCCCGTTCAGGAATTTTTGAAATACATTAATCTACAACTAATTATCGAGCTTTTAAGCTTATGACTATAACAAAATCTAGTTCTTTTCTGGAGTTGAAACACCTATATCAGACATATTAAATGAAATAGTTGTTAATCAACCATATAAGTTTCAATTTAGTGAGTGAAATCAAAAGCGTTTTGTTAGCATTTTAGTGTCAAATTTATAAATCTAAAAAAGAACTTTTAAACATGTTACTTTAACGTGTTTGGTATTCCCATTTTAAAAATTATTCGTTTTATCGATCGTGCTGTTTATTTAGCCTGAGGCAGAAGCCGCTGTTGCTGCTCCACCTGTCGCGGAAACGTTTTGACGTGAGACCCCCGCGAAAGGTAAGCGGTACTGGACAGGTAAAAAGTAACGGCTGCGCAATACCCGCAGCCATTCTATATTTCAGTGACATCGTCTTCATTTTGTTACTGTGAAGTCAATTTCCTCCGAATGAACTCCGATCAACTGATCAGATGAAAAGCTAGCAGTAACCCATCTTTTGCCTTTCTGGGCTGCTTCCAGTGTTACCACGACGGAGGCTTGCTCGTTTGGCTTCACTGGGTGTCTGCAATTAAAATTAGACAAACGTCAGTTGGAAATATGGTTGATTTAAAAATGCGTTTCTTTTTAAAGGAGCACTTGGATCAAAATCAATGGAAATTGGAAATGACTTGAAACTCAGTGGGACCTTTGCACAGGGTACCAGTAATCACCATGAAGCAACATTTTCTTCATATCCAAAAAAAAATCGGATACAATTGTCAAAGATTTTAGCATCTAAAGTGTGAGTTAATGACGTCATTATGACGTCAATTTTAAACCAAAATTTCTCTATGATAATGAGTTAAAATGTAGTGTTTTTTTGAAGATGAGCTAGAGTAACAAAACTTACCGGAGTGGTTCAGTGATTGTATTTGGACTCAGATAACGTGAGCTTTCAATCTTGAAAACACAGTTTGTAAGATTGATTTTAAGAGGATTGGTGAAATACAAAGTAATCTGAAAGTTTTCTCCCTCCACGATTTTGTCTGGAAGCTGGGAAAAAAAAGATATTGATAAGGACAAAGAAAAAGAAAATTTTAGGAAACTGAATAACAGAAATAGATGAAATACTATCAAGCACACAAGCAAGCAAGAAGCGGGCAAACAATCAGTCAATTAGTCAGTCAATCAATCAATCAATCAATCAATCAATCAATCAATCAATCAATCAATCAATCAATCAATCGATCGATCGATCGATCGATCAATCAATCAATCGATCAATCAATTAACAAATCAATCCATACATATTTACCGAAGCTTTGATGGGAGGCTTTTTCAACTCCATTGTTTCAATGTCTTGTAACGTTTGTCCTGTTTCTAGGACTTCTGTGCGAAAGAAGGCTCTAACACAAGCATCAGCAGGAGATTTCCCGATGTATTCATCTGCAAGTACTGGCAGGGTCAGGGTTATTTCTGTGTAATAAAATGATATGAAAGGAAAAAAGATCTGCCATCAGATTTACTATTCATATTATTTATGCAAAGGGCCTATAAAGATAAGAATATTAAATTCAAACCGCCTATATTTTGACATATATTTACGATTTTTCTTTTGGAATAGAGCTTCGTGAAATATTTCAAAACTTCCGGTGCACAAATATTTTGTGAGTAAGAAGATGGCGAAAAAGGAATACCGGTTGTTTCGATCCATAGTCGTTTCGATCCAGGTCATTTCGATCCACATCTGACATATTTATACTACTAAAAATATATATCTGAAGTTGTTTATATATGTGGATTCAATGTGTATTTAAGGTGGATCGAATGTGTCAGATGTGGATCGATCGATCGCAAAAGAATGTGTCCAATAAGAAACGGCATTATAATGACCTTAACAATTTAGCCAACCATATGCATCTATTCAAAACTTTTGTACGAATGCGACGCCAGGTCATCCCCAAATCGTTATCATTTTTGTGTCCAGTTGGGATTTCTATGGGGTACTATGCGATGTGGGAAATCAATTTCTAAACGAGAAAAATAAAAGATTTACAATGCTATTTACCAGCATCCCCTTTGATAGCGATTTGGCCACGCAAAGTGCCGAGGTCGCGAGCAGTGACTCCTGTATAAAAAGCCATCTTTGTGCTTATTGTAAACTTAACGGTTCTCTTCTCTTTTGAGGTAGTCCTTACGACCAGACTCACATCAAAATCATCTCCAATTGTTTTGTCATCATCTGGTTGGAGGAAATCAAAGAAGACGTCGTCTGACGTCTTTTTATCATAGATGCCTTCGTCTTTCCTTGAACTGAATTTGTTGGCCGTTCGTACTGCCTGTCTTTCCTCGGGACTTCCTATTTGAAACGACAAACAAGTATAAAGTTATAGTTTGATGGAATTGTGCCGTTAGATTAGATATCCGTACGAATAAACCCCACCCTCTAAAGAGCCCTATCAAATAATTGTCCCAAAGGTACCCTCCCCCAATTTTCCGATCTGATAAAATTGGAAATTTAAAAAGTTTATAGCGCACTATTGATGATCAACTTTTTAATTTCAATGACCAACGAGAAAACATAATACAATTTTGTACCGTCTTCCTTCCAGTAAGCGCCAATACTTTTTAACTCAGAATAATCAAATAATCATCTAACAATTTGTAGCTCAAATTACCTTCTTTGTATTTGTACTCGAGGGTCACATCTTCTCTTAGATTACTACCAACGGCTTTGGTGCTAATGAATTTACCGACTGAATTTTTATCGATGCCAACAACGTTCATTTCCTCTTCGAATAAGTCTACCTCCCAGTAAACCCTGTCACCGTTGACTTCACCGAACACGAAGACTGCGTCATACGGCACGAAAACCTCTCCTGATTTAATGGCTTTGACTGGACATGGCCCACAACAGTGAATACCTAGGAAAAGCAAGAGAATCGAGAAAGTGGTGCTATAGGACGGCTGAGCCCTGAAGCAAAAGTTTTAGAATATTTCGATTATTGTAGCAACAATTTCGGAAAAAATTATTTTTATTAAATTCGCTTATTACCATCACTTAGCTCTTGTGGCGTAGCATCAATGGCTTGCCATCCACCATAATCGCTTGGAAGATCTAGACGTGTAAAGTACGCTTCATTCCACACGTGGAAATTCCTGAGAAATAATCCGACTGACACAATATATACGCTTAAAACTAATGAAATTTTGATACGTTACCGGGTCGGGTTCTCCACCAAAATTCTGGCATATTTAAATCGAGATATTAAGTACATGATACTCAAGTATACATCAGGGCCTGAAATATCTGGACGATCATATTCTTCTAAGAAATAATCCGAATAACATTAATATGAAAACTAAAGTCACTTTTATAATTGAAATAAAATCATCGTATAAAATGAAATCATCTCAGCTCTCCATCACGTTTAATGTTCAAACTGACAATGGACAACCAGTGTGCATTAAATGCCCAAGCTAGCTAGACTACAAGATAGACCTCCTTTTTTATCAATCTATTACGACCATAAATGACTACGGAGTCAATCAATGAGCTAAACCATCTCCTATACGGAGTTCTCTGAGTGTGCTGATGATGAATAATAATGATGCAAGATTTTAGACAAGGGTTAAAACTTCATCAAAACTTCATTTTTCGAAACCTACCAAACAGAGTCGCCGTTGAGAAAGCCCAATGGATCACCCTCTTTGTCAAAATGGAAGTCGATTGTCATACTTGCATCAGTGTCGTGTGCTGACTCAAAGTTTGTCACACTTCGGCTCGGGATCCCTATGGCACGCAGCACTGAAAAAAGAGAAACCAAATAAAAGGTTTTTCAATGTAACAAAGGCTTAATTGTTGGTATTGAATATTTGGTGCCCTTTGATATGGGATTGAATAACAATGATAGAGTGCTCGCATTAAATCCGTGAACTAGAGTGGTTTTCATAAACCTGTGAAACAAAAGTTAATTATTAGCTAGTAATAGCCAAACTCAAACAATTGAAAACAAAGGAATTAGAGACTAATAGTACTAAATACACTAAAATGTATTTCACGGGTTTATGAAAATCACTCTATAAGCAGTCACTAAATAGCACTGAATAGCACGAAAGTCTTTGTTTTCTGGTGTTTAATTAGTGTTATTTAGTACTAATTAGTTCTATTTGTTTCAATTGCAAGTTAAGGCGAGTTTAGATTCTAGAGTAGGCCTCTCTTTTATATAAGAAATACGTGATGATTTTAAAAGTCTCCATAGAATAAGTATCTATCCCCGCAGATAGTAAACACAAATCTTAAAAATCCCAATGGACCGCCTGTGAACGCTAATGCGTTGTACGATGACATCAATGTTGCCTAAATTCTGCCATTTCTGCCTAAGTTTTAAATCTTAAATGGTAAAATTGTGATGAGTTTTTCACTTTTTACTTACGTGTTGTAACTACTCCAGAAAACACCCAACACTGTCCAAAACAAACACGTTTGTGTGTTCTGTCATACTCCTCGAGAATTGCTACACTTCCATTCCAAACGACGGGTGAAGTACCACCGGCGTAATCCCCCGACCAGTTACCTACTAATATACCGCCATCGTTGTCATTGAAATTAACCTGCAAGATAACAATATTGCAGTACCTCTTAAACAGATTCCCAGCCGCGCGCGCAAACTCCCGCCAATTGAAAAATGATAAATGAAATGAATATTGAAAAATGGGTATTAGCCATATAATAGACAAGTTTTAACCGGCTTACTTGCTTGGTATATACGGGAAAATATCGGACCTCGGTCTGTTATTTTGCCCGTACAGACTGAGCAAAGGAGGTTAATACCATACTAAAATATCATTTTAAGCACATTAAAATAACATTTTATGCACTAATAATACACATGAAAAAACTATCGATGCTGATTGGCTAAGAGCATTGCTGTTTTAAGGAAATTTAGTTCAGAAAAAGGAAATTTAGCTAGTGCAGAAAAAAGGAAATTTTGTGCAAATTTGAGTTTTCAAAACCAGCGTGAAAATCAAAGTTTTCTTAGTTCTGCTGTTGTTTACATTATTTAGCATCAAAACTATGTATATTCTGATCAAAAAGAAACGATTTTGATGGAAGTTGTGTTGTTGTGTTGTGTTTTTGAATGAAATTTTAGCTGAAATATGCGTACTGCTAACTTATCACACGTCATCGAGCGCGCGCTCAGACTTTATTCAAAAATGTTCGCTCTTTCGAAGAGGAAAACTCATTTGTTTCAATAATTTTTTCATAGATACTATTCATAGGAAATCATATGGCTTTCTCAGGCAATTTGGAATGAAAATTGCACTCGAAATCATATGATTTCCTGTACGAAAAGCACGAAAAAGATATGTATATAAAAGAAAAAAAGAAAACTCGCGCGGGGACACTGAAAGTAAAGTAGTATGCCAACCTTACGCGAAATGCATTTTGATTTTATTTTGAGTTTGTTGTCTGACCGTGTTTGCTCACATAAATAAAATTCACTTCCAAAAGATACTTTTAAAAGATTACAAGCCTCTGACTTACCATCTGCGTGATAACTCGTGAAACGATAATAGGATTTCCGCGTGCGGTTGATTTCATGTTAGCACACCTTTCCAGGACATAAAGGCAAGTTTTTAGCGAGACGGACTCGAACTGACCAAAGTACCATGGGATTCCTCTATTCCTATTTTTGTTTCCAATCCAAATTCTGCCTTTGTCATTCAGTACGTATTCTTTGCGATGCTCCTCGTTTTTCATGTAGACTGCATCATCTGAAAAATGTCATCTTTCTTTCAGTGTATGATGATTACGAAGAAAATAATACAGACTGAGATTACGCAATGATTGCGGGAAGGTCTCTTGTGTACAACATCATCTTGTGGCAAGATAACGTCCTTTCAAGCTGTGTGGTGTTGCGTTATACCTAACTAAGTAAAGTAAATAGCTGTCAGGTTGTGCTCACTTCCCCTGGTCCCCCGCGAACAGATACCAAGAGGTGTGAGTGAAAGCACGGCTGTTTCACTGTTTACAACCTGATTACATTAAAACGAGTTTTCCCTGGTTGCCGTGATAGCTTTTAGTTTTAGTTTCCCAAGGAATTATAAAAAACAAAAACAAAAGAGATATCATACCCTGACGTCTACCAGGGAAAAATCGATTTCATATAAACAACATCTCAGGTTCACTGTGCCTTTGTTGCGTGTCAAAGTTCTAGTTAACGACAACACCATGGAAGCGTTTGAACATTACGGCACAATACCGCACGGTACGGACTTTCTACAACAATACGCAAACTGCTCAAGCCATGGGAAAGAAGACTGTTTACCTTTACACCATGCATTGAACAAAACATAAAAAGTTTCATCCAGCTTCTTTTTGGAAGTCAAACAGTATTCTTCGGAGCCACCTTTCTTAGTCTTGGTTATCAGGTAGATAGTATACTCTCCAACCAGAGCATCAGCAGGGGACATGACAGTCAACGATACCGTGTTGACGTTCATAGGCTCTATGCGCATGCCCCATGATGACGTACTTAAGTGGTCAACTTCTTTGACACGAAAAGGACACCTCTTACTTTTTTGTGGAAGTGATCCTTGAAAAAAAGGCAAAATACAATGATTTTCTAAATACAACAGGTGCATTAGTATGCAAATCGAGATTAACCCAAGATAGCTGCTGTGACGTCACTAGTTTGCAACCCGGCAATAATCAACCGTACAGAGTGTTGTGTGAGGAGACTAAACTCGTGAGCAGCGATGATAGGAGCTAGACATAAACTAGTCTAAATCGTTGCCGAATGCAAGCACAGGCAGCCAAAGCTCTTGACCTGTAGTATGTTACAATAAACGAGTGAATTTTTTTTAAAAACATATTCAACGGTAATTCTTTTGTAGCAAATAAAATTGGTACCTTAATTACTTAAGCCCCCATAGAACTTCATTTCACTTATGAACGTTCTTTGCAAATTAATTGAGAGTCATCTCGACATTACTTCTCACCTGCTGTAAGCTGTAATATCAGTTTGTCTCGTTTGTGGTCAAAAGGGCGGTCAAAGGTCACTGAAAGCTTGAACTCTTGACCTCGTCTGACGACAAGACTGTCAATATCATACTCATCAGTATGGTGGTCCAAACGATTGGCTTCAATACGAAAATCCACTTTTTCTGGTTTCAGTTCAATGGCTACAATTAAATCAGAAAAACATTCCAAACACATAAGAATTGCCCGTCGCTAGGGAAATTTGAAAGTGCTCTATAATGCCTCTAAATTGTCAAATCGCTTTTACATTTACGATAATAGAAAGTCGAACATTATTATTATTATGATAAGTGAGTACTAGTTGTCTGAACTCTCTGGCCGATCTTGGTTACGTACTAGCTAAGCAGTAGCAATTTCAAGAACCGCTTGCCCGCTTCATGACACGACAAGTTAAGGTTGTTGTAACGATTGTGGAAAGAAATCCATGCCAACGAATCGTACAAACTATCACTTTCAAAATCAAGAAATTCAGCAGTCTTAAGCTTTGTGGAGATCAGTGTCTTACTCTTCCCATATAAGGGAATCCAGAATGATCCAAGATTCCGGATATTTCTAGAGCTGTTTTATAGCTTCAAATGGCCGGTTTCCGGATTCCAAGGACTGGATTCCGGATTCCAAAGGCCGGAATACGATTCCAAAATCAAATTATTCGTGGATTCCGGTTTCTGGATTCCCCGGCTTACATGGGGCGAAATTTACCCAATCGTACAAAGAATTTAGATCAGAAAGGATTGTAAATCTGCATAATTTACGATATGCGCTGGATGGTAAATAAGGACGACCGAGGTGTTTTCACTGAGCAGACAAGTTACATATGTAAATAAATACTAAAATCCTGGACTCAGAGCAAAATAATTACAATCAGAGACATTTCGGCGGTCTTAGTCCAGGATTTTAGTATTTATTTACGTTCCAGAGCCGAGGGATGAACCTCTTCCAAAGTTATGGTTTTTTACCTTCTTCTCGACCCTCCGTTGTTCTCAAAGCAGCGGTTATTCCCTCGAAGTCTTCCGAGGTGCGGAAGCCATGGACTCGACCACGTCCCTCGACATTGCTTCTGAGCATCCTATAGTCAGTACGTCTATCACTGGGTAAAAGTAAAATTTAGTTAATGCACTTTATCACTATTTACGGCTTTGTCTTGGAGAAATTTAGAATACTGTTAACTTTATGTATAATTTTGGAAAGAAAAGGTGCCACTAGCTTCAATATTTTGATGAGTATTTGCAGCAAAAATCGTTGCCTTGCGATCCGTATTTTGTTCAACGTTTGGTGGGTTTTTGTCTGTGCTGATCCATCCATCACTGATCTTTGGGGGCGGAGCTTAAGTGAATTCGTTCAACAACTGTTTAATTTGAAATAAGCTTATTGAAATAATGGCGGATCAGAAAAGACAAAATGCTAACCGAAGTTGGAAAAATACATTCGCGATGTAACGATTTTGGCTGTAAACTCTTTAAGTCTTTACCGTTCAGGCACCTTGTAAAATGCCTACCTTTACTATACTTTCGATCTGACAGAAAAAGGTATCCCTTTGGGCGGTGCCTACCCGTATAATCAATTAATTTATTAAATGATTACAACCCCCCACTAATCCTGTCAGTTTTAGGTTTTAATGAACTCAGTCCTCAATAAATAAATATTTATACCAGAACTCTGGGGTGCCTGAGCGAGATAAGCTGTCTCTCAGGCTATCCTGTCGATCATGCTGAAATTCATTTTAAAGAATTCAACCTTTCCGTTAAGAAAATGTTTAAACGACCAATTGCAAGTTGACACAAAGTGTCATACCCATAAGCCTTTGCATCGCCGCTAAAGAAGAACGCAGATCTGTTGCAGTAACGCCATGCAATGTCTCCAAAAAGTTCCATGCTCACAGGAAAAGTAAAAATTTGTCATCTTTCCAGACCGAACATTTGTATATAATGTTACAGACCAAGTGAATATTAATGTACCGTCAGATAAAACATAATGTGAATCAGCTTGATTGACCTTCCCCAAACATTTCTATTGGTTGATTTTCAGCTTTTGTTCAGTGCACAGTAAGTGTTGGAAAAATTGATTAAACAAAGACATCGAACATTCTGGTACAAAAAGTGTATCGTAATGTTAGCTGGTAAAATCGAACTAAAAACTTGCAGCACTATAATATCTTGCTTAAATTACATTTTGTTAGAATTCATGCTGGATGATAGTCCAGAAAAACGACATGTTTGGATATGACAAAAACAAGACGCAGCCACAATTCTCAATGTAGCCTAAAGTAACTTTAAGTTAATGTCATGCAGTTAATTCAACTCTTTTAATAAGTTGCCTTAAAACGCCGTAAAACGCCTTAAAAACTTACACAAATTTCTCCACGTTTTTTTAAACGCCTTAGAATGCCTTAAATTGCATTAAGTTGCTGTAAAAAACGGCGACTTAAGGACCCGGGATAGGCCTGAGAAACGTCTTCGCGTCTTGGGATTGCTTTGCTTGTTACAGCTGACTTACTGTTATAGCGTGTAGTTCTACATGAAAAATTTCATAAGTAATTATATTAAGCGTTGTTATGTCGGGATTGAAATATAAACAAATCTTAAACAACATACAAGTTTTTTAATAGTAATATGGCTAGCGCAATAAGCAAGGTTTTTTGTTTCAAAACTCAGCATAAAAATCCATGTCTTCATAGCAATAAATCTCTTTGGAAAACAAAACTCAATCGAACTCAAGCCCATACAGTTCTCGATCCACTCAATGAGTCCTGAATACAGTTAGCCACTTCAATTCACTTATTCCAGCAAATTTAAAATAAAAAGTGTTCTTTAGTTGGTATAAGACAAGGACGTTTTTCATTTTACTACCAAAAATTACAAGTCTGTGGCGATTTTATGGATGTTATTTCGTAGCTTCTCATTCCAGAATACGTTCAACTTAATCGAACACACCCTAAGTCGAGTAGTAACAGCAGACCAGAGAGAGGCTTACTCAGAATTGGAAATAAATACCATGAACACGCGACGATATTACCAACGTTCAAAATATTTCATGACAGAAAATAACCATCAATAAATAAATAAATAAATAAATAAATAAATAAATAAATAAATAAATAAATAAATAAATAAATAAATAAATAAATAAATAAATAAAAGTAAATGAGTTCGAAAAAAAAATGAAGGATCAAGGGAAATAAACCACAAACTGTCCAGTAAACCGTTTACTGAGAAGTGTATATATTAAACTGTTAAAAAACTACATTTAAACTATTTACAAAGGTAAAGAAAACTTACATTCTCGACTCCATTCTTTCGTGATTTAGAAATATCTCAGTAAATCAGCACTCCTTCAGAGACAGTTTTGAGTTTGACGCTTTTATGCACTGCCAATAAAAGCTATGATTTTTTTATGGCCAAAAATTTGCATATTGAGTGCTTAAACATGGTCATTTGGTTAAAAAATCTCTTGGCTAATTCAAAATCACAGCTGGGAGCTCGCTGCTGGTTGTTCTTTCATTTTCACTTTCAATGAAGCGGAATGAGTCCCTAGGAGGGGGGCGGTCAGTGGGGTGGTTGGGTGAAAGGATGTGGACAGTGCCATATATTTTGTTCATGGTACCAATTTTAGTCATGAATATGAATACATAAAGCATGAATACCAAGGTCTGTCTGTGAGCATTCTAAATGGTTTAAAAACCCGTAATTTTGACCCCTACAGGTAAGACAACCATACTTGTCCACAATATGCAAGACTCTAACCTCCACCCCCCCCCCCCCCCCCCCCCCGTTAATTCCCCCGGGCAATCTACTATATGGAACTCAACGCAGCCTTCAAAGGGACTGTTAACTATGAAAACAGTGATCGTTTGTTTACCTAATTCCAATTATGACATGATGCTTGATTGACCTAACCCAAACATTTCCAATGGCAGATATTGGGCTTTTGTTTTGTGCACTGTCACTTAGTAAATCATTGACAGGGAACTAACCAATCAGCGTGAGGTGAACTTGCACAACTTGTTCAGTAGCTCCACTCCGAGGGGAGAAAATTCTGCCCTGACCGGGGGGTAGGGCTTCTGGCTAAATATCTCAATATTAATTGCGGTTTCTTCAAAGAAATTTATACTATGTAACTTTCAGCTTCTGTTCAGAGTATTCAAATATTCTTTAATAAAAAATTCATTCTATCAGAGATGTTTTACAGTTTTAAAATCGATATTTTATCTTCCTTACGTACCCTACAAATACAAAACCAAAATTTGAGAAAGAGCTAGCCTCCTCCGCCAGCATCTCTATTTTCTCTCTTTTTGGGATTCCTGTGGAATTCCTGTTCGAGAACACAGGAAACCCAAGATATATAAAAAATCAAATTCTTAGATTAAAGAGACGCCTGCGGAGCAGGCTCAGAAAGGGCTTTGATGCGGGTTTTGCTCGTTATAGTAATTCAACTACTTGAAACAAACAATGTCGGTTAAAATGAACCATTTTAGTCATATCATCATTAATAGCTAAGGCTTGTAGCTTTGAAATTTTATAGGTTTTTGCACTGAAAATGTATGTTTTGGAATATAATTAACTGTGTAGCTTGTTGAATGTTTTATGCAAATGTTTTCTTTCGGCATTTTGTCCTTCATTTCTTCTTATATTTGTTTCCCTTCTTCCTCCTAAACCAATTTTTCTGCCTCATTTCTCCCTCCTCCCTAAACGGTTCCTCTCCGCTTCTTACTGTTAGAGCTTGCCCAATTTTTAGGCAAAATGTCAGTTAACTGTTAAACCCCATTGACACCCACTCGTAGTTCTGCAGAGAAACTCTCATAAGTAATTAGTGAGCGTAGCTAGTTTATGTTGGGATAAATAGAAATACAAACAAATTTTAGACGGCATATGACTTTGCTGAATAATGATCACTATAATTACTGAAAGGCTTGTGTCTTCGTATTGACTTTTTCAGAAATCAATATAAACTAACTGCATTTGTCTTGAGTCTTTTTTTGAAACAAAACTCTATAAAATGTATCCTGGGCTCCAGGGTTTTTTATTCGCTTTCTTTAGAGAGTTTTTCTCTTGTGAGTCAGGCGAGCACCGAAGGCGACTCTCTGTGACTCTCCTATCGAATAAATAAACGTCGGAACGAGAAGATAAACCCCTGGACCCAGGGTACATGAAATGCAATTTATGCTCTATTCATATTTTTTTCGTTCACCTAAAACATATTGAATGTGATAAGTAGCACGAACATTTTCGCACAGAAAATGATACCCCTCAAACTATCCAATATTTCGCAGATGTTACTCAGGAATTTGACCCCGAAATTTCTTGGAAAGTCCAGATTTTTTTTTTTTTTTTTTTTTTTTTTTGAGTTTCCAAGAAATATTTGTGTCAAAATTTATCTTTAAAACTTGTGTTACGGAACTAGTCCGGGATCACTCTGACGGCAACATTAAATCATACCTTTGTTAATTCGTGGGTCTTTGTATTTAAGCTTCTTTAAATCTTGATATACAATTATGATAACCACTAACAACTGATAAACATTAGCCACCAACTAACTTACAAAGATGATTACGCAGGTATTTCTAGTATTCAGTTCTTGAATACTCTTGAATATTCGCCTTTTGGCACAGTGAGAGCCATAACCCAAACAAGACTCACGTTACACTGTCAGGCCTATCCAATCAAGGTGCACACCAGAATCTCCAGATCCGGACCGGCCAATAAAACTTTCTTGCACAACCTTGACCATGGAGTCTCATTTGTACTATGGACTCTACTTTCTAAATGTCAATCTTACTCGAATTTCAATCACACCCTATAACTGCGTCATAATGTAAAAACTGGAGTATATACTAAGATTCTTTCACACATTAACGTACTAAACCTACAAAACCATTTGGTAAAGGTTCCGAACCTACAAATCTAGAACTGAGATGAAATATAAAATCTAGGATAATTGCCTAGGCTAGCACATTTTTGTGTAGTTGGTCCTGCCCCTGCGAGGTCCAACAACTAGCCATAACAAAATTGTCATAAGAAATCTACGTCACAAAAAGTCCCTTGCCAAACTTATTAATAGACTACAAAATCACTGGGAGTATGAAATGCATGGAAAAGTGTCGCGTAACCTCGAGTATATTAAGGCCTGGTTCGATCGCTAATTGACTCAAATTCGATAAAAAATTATTTTGAGGACATAGAAGATTTGAATGAATATCTTTCTTCGATAAACCACTAAACTCGACGTCCTTAACTTTTTAAAGGTACTTTTATGATGTCACGTGACCTGATGACGTCATAGTCAGCAAATATTTTATTGTAAACTTCAAAGTAAAATGCGGTCGCGAGTATAACTGAAGACTCCAAAGTAACCATGCTAAACTGTGAGTCTTAACGTACTTCACAACATACAACCCGAAAAACCTGTCTTACACTTAACATTGTTGAGTAAATCAAATTTTAAAAGAAAACAGTAAAAGTCACGTGACCTGTTTTGGGCTTTATCTCACTAGAGAAACACTGAAGTCAGGTTTTGCGGGTTGCATGTTGTGAAGTACGTTAAGGCTCACAGTTTAGCATGGTTACTTTGGAGTCTTCAGTTATACTCGCGACCGCATTTTACTTCAAAGTTTACAATATAATATTTATTGACTATGACGTCATCAGGTCACGTGACATCATAAAAGTACCTTCAAAAAGTTAAGGACGTCGAGTTTAGTAGCTTATCGAAGAAAAATATTCATTCAGATCTTCTATGTCCTCAAAATAATTTTTTATCCGAATTTGAGTCAATTAGCGATCGACCCAGGCCTTAATATACTCGAGACACTTGCTGTGATCGGCGGAATTAGAAGCGGAAGCAGCATACGCAGCAGACTTATAAATGTAGTGCTCATTGTTACGGGAATTAGCTAGTAAAGTAAAGTAAAGTAAAGTAAAGTAAAGTAAAGTAAAGTAAAGTAAAGTAAAGTAAAGTAAAGTAAAGTAAAGTAAAGTAAAGTAAAGTAAAGCGACCATATTCAACGTCGATAACTCGTAACAGTAGCTCAACTGACAAACCTGAGGTCGACGGTGCGCTAGCCTGCGTAGCGGCCCTAAAAGGGAGGGGGAGGGGCTTAGGAAGAGAGGGGAAAAGGGGAGGGGGAGGGGGACTGGGAAGAAGAAGGGAGGGGGACTGGGGAGGAGGAGGAGAGGAAGGGCCTGCAGACAACCACCCAGGTTTTTTTGAAATTTCCGTTCGTATACGAACGAAAAATCCTGATTGGTCGAGATATAAGATACGTCAAACTTGATATAAACCAGTCGTGAAGGAGACAACTCAATAGAACAACGGCCGGCGGACGATTTTGATCAAAAACTTGAACTAGTTCTAAGTTCTTTTAAAGAAAAAGGTATTAATCTTGTTCTAAAGAAATTAATAAGATATTATTAATAAGAAAGGTTTGATGGCAATTCGAAAGAAGATGGATCTAAATCATCGATGTTTAGGTTTGCATCTAAACTTGAATATTCCTCGTTTGGATTCGTAAACAGGGACTTGCGACTCGCGGTTCGATAATGTGGTGAATTCACTCTTAAAGCCTTTTGTGCAGAGCTAGGACTTTTTCCGGTCGGTGTTAGAAGAAGATTGGTGAACTTTCCGCTTCGTGGTTTTCCTCTCGGGAGTTTTTGCCGTTGCCTTCTTTGCTTTTCGAGATAAAATATCGTGGAACTGGAAGTAGTTATTGGTCTTTCGTAAGCAGGTACTACATACTAGCTGGGACAATTCAGGATGATTTTCTAATACAAATCCAACGGCGAGGAGACGATCTGCGAGAACACAATTAAAACCTTCTCTGTGGCATATTTTGAAGAGATTCGCAAAACTCTTGAACGCGCAGGATTCCAACTTAGGTTTATGTCGCACAAACGACATACATCATTGTTGGTATTTTCTTGCTTTCTGCCTCTATAATTTTTACATAAATTTTCCTTTAGTGTTTGACATGTTTTCACATGTGAAATGTTTTGGTTTTATGACAGTTCGCGGTTGTTAGTATTTACGTTGTACGTTGACCTTGAAATGACCTCGCAATTTGATTGGATGGTTTTGACAAGTGTTACTTGAGGTTCGCAAGAAACCTGCATAATTAATTAGGGGGCGTTCCGAATAAACCTGGGTGATGTTTGCAGGCCCTTCCTTCCTTCCTCTCCCCCTCCCCTTTTCCCCTCTCTTCCTAAGCCCCTCCCCCTCCCTTCCCCCTCCCTTCCCCCTCCCTTCCCCCTCCCTTCCCCCTCCCTTCCCCCTCCCTTCCTTCCCCTCCCTTCCCCCTCCCTTCCCCCTCCCTTCCCCCTCCCTTCCCCCTCCCTTCCCCCTCCCTTCCCCCTCCCTTCCCCCTCCCTTCCCCCTCCCTTCCCCCTCCCTTCCCCCTCCCTTCCCCCTCCCTTCCCCCTCCCTTCCCCCTCCCTTCCCCCTCCCTTCCCCCTCCCTTCCCCCTCCCTTCCCCCTCCCTCCCCTCCCTCCCTTCCCCCTCCCTTCCCCCTCCCTCCCTTCCCCCTCCCTTCCCCCTCCCTTCCCCCTCCCTTCCCCCTCCCTTCCCCCTCCCTTCCCCCTCCCTTCCCCCTCCCTTCCCCCTCCCTTTTAGGGCCGCTACGCAGGCTACGGTGCGCTCATTTTACTCCCCTCTCTCCATCAGTTCTCCGTTTTAAGGGTATTTAAAGCTCATTAAAGCTACACAGATTGGAAAGAAGTCGAAATAAGGATGCGAAGTCTGGCTGGGAATCGAACTCGGGACCTCTCGCACCGAAGGCCGCTCACAACCAACTGTGCCATCCTTGCTCCTCGCTAGTCCTGGATCATTTTGACTACATCATCAATCCATAGTTACCTTTGATTTTCGCTCTCTTGCATTTCAACTTTGCGTGTTGGCTTGTAAAATTACAATCTCCCCTAGCAATGACTTAACAAGTACAACTCCAACAACACCTAGACTACAAGGCTTATCACAAAAGTATTTATGGCAATCGGTAGAGCCACAGCCCAAACAAGACTCATATTACACTGTCAAGCATAATCAATCAAGGTGCATAGCAGCATATCCAGATCTGGTACGATCCCGAGCTGACCAATAAAAACGTTTTCACGCTGAACCTTGACCATGGAGTCCTATTTGTACTATGGACTCTACTTACTAACGTCAATCTTGCTTATGAGACGACTTTCAACAATGGCGGGCTCATTGTTGACGAGAACGAGGCCAAAAAGGCCTCCAAAATCACCATGGCATCAAATGAGTTTAAGTATATTTTTCTGGTAAAAAGGCCTTTGTGCCCTCGTTCTCATGTAATAGCCGATCAGAGCTGGACATTTGAAGGCCAAAAACTTCCTCAAAATTCGGTATAAATATCATAAACACGCGACGTCATTACCATCGTTAAAGATTTTATACGAGGGAACTCAATAAACTCTGAAAACAAGAATCGAGAGAACGAAACAATACTGAAACTATATCCACTTATGTAACAAGGAATTGAGATATATGCGCATTTAATTTGTTTCCATGCCATTTTGAAGGATTTGCTTCGGACAAATTTCCTCCATAGGTAATTGTTATGAACAGCTGGAAATGTACTTTCATATTTTGGAGAAATTGCTGCTACTAAGTGATCGGTCTTTGCATGTGATAGATGTTCATCGTCCGCAATAAAAAATTCAATAGTTTGAATACTTTTTCGACTCTATTTTTTTCGTCTCTTTGCATGGTTCCACAATGTAGAGTTATGTTAGAAAATATGTGCTCCTTCAAAGACTGTTTGCAAGTTAAGACATATATGTACTTCCAGGAAGTTAAAAATAAGTAGTGTCACAGAAAATTGAAACAAGTTAAGAGGTTACATGTGGTCATTGGTTGATAAAACAATAGTGGCTGACGCAGATCGAGTCACAGCTGGGGGCTTGAAGTTACACTGACATGTAAAATTAAGTGAAGTGAATATCATTTATGAAACTCGGCAGACTTCAAAGGGACTTTCAAATATAACTATATACTATCAATCGGGAAATAAGCGTCAAAACAGGTTCTATTACAAACACTACAGGCAATTTTTGACCGTTTAAGTTTTGGAATCTACTAGAATCTGACAGAATCTAGTTTAGAATCTTATTTAGACTAGAACCTACGGTAGATGAGATCCCTGTATGTGTTTTTCTTTGTGAACCAACTTAAAGGATCGTTTCCATAGTAACTAGAGAAAACCTCCAGATTGAACTTAGTTGTTACTTAAAATGATTGTAAGAGTAAATGTAATAGAAAAATAAAAAACGCTGATAACATTGTCTTGGACTGTATTTTACATTACTGAACCGTAAGTGAATTATGTTGAAAGTAGGACGACGATGCATGAAATCAGTGCCCTTATTATTTCTATATTTGTTGGCATCCTTATAGCATTCGTATTAACATTTCAAAGCGATTTTGTCGTACAATAAAAAGAACGTCCTCAAAAGGAGCTATTTTCCTCTGCTTTTATCGGCCGTCATTATTCAAAGGAGCACTTGGATGAAAATTCATAACGAATGAAAATGACTTGAAACTTAGTCAAACCGATAATTACGGCCACAATTATCACCAAGAAGCAACAATTTCATCTTATTTAGAAGAGACGGATAGAAATTGTTAAGTATTTAGCATCTAAACTTTGAGAAACTGACGTCACATTCTCAACCTATTTTTCTCATAGGTTTTAAACACAAATTTTTCCATTATAATGCGCTTAAAATGCTTTTTTTTTGGTGGAGAGTAGTATGGTGGCCCATGGCTGCCACTACATTTTTAACCTTCTTTTGTATAATTTTTGTTTGATTCTCATTATGTTTTTCATTTTAAAGTGAAAAAAAAAGGAAAAACAAATACATTTTGAAAATAAAATCAAAAGTAAAATGAAAATGAAATGAAAAGTAAAATGAAAATCAAAAGTAAAATCAAAATCAAAAGTAAAATCAAAATCAAAATCAAAAGTAAAATCAAAATCAAAAGTAAAATGAAAATCAAAAGTAAAATGAAAATCAAAAGTAAAATCAAAATCAAAATCAAAAGTAAAATCAAAATCAAAAGTTAAATGAAAATCAAAAGTAAAATGAAAACCAAAATCAAAAGTAAAATTTAAATCAAAAGTAAAATGAAAATCAAAAGTAAAATTAAAATCAAAAGTAAAATGAAAACCAAAAGGAAAATTTAAATTAAAATCAAAAGTAAAATCAAAAGTAAAATCAAAATCAAAATCAAAAGTTAAATCAAAATCAAAAATAAAATCAAAATCAAAAGTAAAATCAAAATCAAAAGTAAAATCAAAATCAAAAGTAAAATTAAAATCAAAAGTAAAAGTAAATTCACTTTAGCGACGTGGCCCATGGCTGCCACGGACCGTGGCTGCCACTACCATAATCCTTTGCGGCACGTGCTTTGTTCAACAATGGCGGACAACAGCACGGAGAGGCATATCCATTCTATATTTAATCTGATTTTGCTGGATATCCCTAAAGGATGAACCTCTGAACCATTTCTAAATAAGCCACAGCAACAAGACAGTTCAGGGTATTGGCTGCAATTGGAAATAAGCTTCACTCAAAGTTATAGCGGACGACGTATTAGATAAATTTAGCTACAGAGGAAAGACAGATGGATATAAGCTAACGGGCTGGATAACTTACTTATAAAGCTATATTTGCATTATCCCGGACATATACTGTAAACCACAAACTGTTATGGTTGAGGGCCTTTAATAGTGTCGAACTACGATCAGAAGTTGATTGGTTGCAAGTACAAACGAGTTCTAGCCAGATCTAGAAGGATTTTATCGATGCAGTTCTTCTGAGTCAACTGGCAGTACCACGGTCATGAAGCTTGAGGTTTTAGGCTGACACCACAACATTGTAGTCAATTTAACATTTTTCTCCACTCCCAGGCTTCCCAGTAACTAAAGAGCAGTTGGAAACAGTTGCTATGGAGACAGGTATATATGCTGGAAGAGCCAGATGATATCTTACCATGTGATATTAGGAACACCTTCCTCTGTAAAACTGTAGCTTTGTTCTCTACTATGGCTTGGTAAAATGATGTGTTTAACCCAATGAGGGTAGGCTTTTTTTTCATTTGGTCAATTCTCAATTTTTGAGCTGTGGTCTCAACACATATTACACCATCACCAATCCATAAGCGATAAGTGCAGAATAAAACTGAAAAGTACACACTTGAAGTGGAGCCTAATCAAGAATAAAATGCAAAGGCATAATACCAGATAGAGAAGATATTGTTGAAGTGCATTTATTTATTTAAAAAGTCAATTGTGAAAAAATATTTTTCCTATTCAAAGTTTTATGTAAAATAATACAGTGAGACCATCAAGGCGGTCACCTATTAAGCGACCACCCTATATTTAGCAGCCACTTTTCAAACTTCCCATCTGTTTCAATCATAATGTTTTAGTTAAATGCAAAAATGTAAATAGAACAATAACATTAACATTTCCAAATAGTGCCCAATTCCTTGGGGTTGGGGACTCTTGTATTTTAGATGGTAGGGATGCTCCTCATACATTTCAAGTCTAGTTCACATGGCGTCATAATTATTAGCAAAACAAGCAATTTGAAAAGAAAAACATGCTACTAAAAGACAATTTCAGAAGAAAAGAAAACACCTCAGTCTTTGTATTGCCAGGTAAACCCCTCAGGGGATAAAGGATGTTTTGTTTCTTGCTTATGATTATGATGCTGGTGTGAAAATCAGAGAGCTGGTACTTTCAGAGACAAGCTTGTACTTTTTAGGATCCTTACTTTTTATCTTACATACTGGAAACAAAGATTGAGTGGTACCTCGGCAAAACCCTTTGACCACAGCCACCTAAAGAAGGCTCTGGCAGTGTTCAACATAGCATTTTTGATGAGCATCCCTACCCCAATATACCAGTTCCCTTTAATGCCCCCTCTCATTTAAAAAAATGCCATTTTACTCCATGTCCACTATACCAGGGGGTGAGGGTGGGGGGGGGGGGGGGTACTCCCATATATTTGCTAATGGGTATGTGCCACTGGATAGGGTATGGTTTTGGCCCTGCTGTCTTTAACAGGGTATACATTTTACCCAAAATTATCTTAAACATGATCTATAATTCTGAAAAGAGATTGCAAGCCACAGAGTGATTTTCATCGGACTGTGAAACAATTACTAATGGTCAGTGTTTAATAGTGCCTAATAGTTGTATTGCAACAAAAGAAAACAATGGGTGCAGAGTCTATTAGTGTCTAGTTACATTGACCATTGTGGTGTCAGCCTAAAACCTCAAGCTTCATGACCGTGGTACAGTTGACTCAGAAGAACTGCATCGATAAAATCCTTCTAGATCTGGCTAGAACTCGTTTGTACTTGCAACCAATCAACTTCTGATCGTAGTTCGACACTATTAAAGGCCCTCAACCATAACAGTTTGTGGTTTACAGCATATGTCCGGGTATATGTCCGGGATAATGCAAATATAGCTTTATAAGTAAGTTATCCAGCCCGTTAGCTTATATCCATCTGTCTTTCCTCTGTAGCTAAATTTATCTAATACGTCGTCCGCTATAACTTTGAGTGAAGCTTATTTCCAATTGCAGCCAATACCCTGAACTGTCTTGTTGCTGTGGCTTATTTAGAAATGGTTCAGAGGTTCATCCTTTAGGGATATCCAGCAAAATCAGATTAAATATAGAATAGATATGCCTCTCCGTGCTGTTGTCCGCCATTGTTGAACAAAGCACGTGCCGCAAAGGATTATGGTAGTGGCAGCTACGGTCCGTGGCAGCCATGGGCCACGTCGCTAAAGTGAATTTACTTTTGATTTTAATTTTACTTTTGATTTTGATTTTACTTTTGATTTTGATTTTACTTTTGATTTTGATTTTATTTTTGATTTTGATTTAACTTTTGATTTTGATTTTGATTTTACTTTTGATTTTACTTTTGATTTTAATTTAAATTTTCCTTTTGGTTTTCATTTTACTTTTGATTTTAATTTTACTTTTGATTTTGATTTTACTTTTGATTTTGATTTTACTTTTGATTTTGATTTTGATTTTACTTTTGATTTTGATTTTACTTTTGATTTTCATTTTACTTTTCATTTCATTTTCATTTTGATTTTGATTTTGATTTTATTTTCAAAATGTATTTGTTTTTCCTTTTTTTTTTCACTTTAAAATGAAAAGAATAATGAAAATCAAACAAAAATTAAACAAAAGAAGGTTAAAAATGTAGTGGCAGCCATGGGCCACCATAGAGTAGCAAGTTATTTAACTATATTGATCTTCTGATAAAAAATAATCAGTTTTCACTTTTCATCAATTAATTTTTCCTTTCAAAGTGCCAGATGGACAGTAATGGCGGACGGCATTCAGAGACAATTCAACTCAAAATTTTAGGTATAATGATATGATTTTTACACAAATTTTTTATATCGGATTTCCATCTTACTAAACTAATATTTTGATTTTTAATCCGAAAAATCGTTTTTCAAACGGTCAAGATTTCATCGTCGTCCCACTTGAAGTGTGTACGTATTTTTAAAAGAATAATTCAGATGAATGGTGTGTAATTTATGTAGTTTTGTTCGACACCGGCACTTGTCTGAGTTGGTTCATGATAAAGATCCTGCTAAGCAGGTGTACAATCGAAACAATAGACGCTTAAGCGTGGCCAGTGTCTCATCGGTTTGCTTCCCAAGAATTTGTTTTGTTCAGTTTTCTGCACCGACCGGTGCTATGGCTACTAACTATTTTGGGAATTCCTTTACGCTTCGGAATAATTTTGTTTCTCGGTTACCCCGCAACGGAGTTCTAATTTTTCCATCATACCGGAAATGCCAAGAATTTATTTTGTTTGTCGGATGCTCCGGAATAATCTAATTTGGAGGTTCCGTATCTCCATGTGGCGTAGGATATGATTGGTATTCCATATCTACCAGCTTGACTCAAGTACATGAGCAGACATGTCACGGGATCATAAAGCGGGAACAAGTCCCCTCGTCTGCACTATTCAGAAAACGTGCTTCAGTTTGAATTCATGGAACTTGTCCTGGGGAGAGATTTTTGTCCCAGTATAACTTGATTCATTAACGAAAATGTCTAGTGCACTCGAAGATAATTGTCCTTGCAATTACAAGTCCCAGTTTGCGGAGTCTCTGCAAAGTGTCTTCCTGGTGCGCCTAGCTGTTAATGATCTTGTCTTGATAACTGTTGAACAAAATATACGTTATTTTGAAAGATTGGAATGCTTGCCAGAGAAAAAACTTGATCTAGTGACATGCACTACAGATGGGCGGGTAATATCTAGGCAAGCAATGATTTGAAACACTATAGGTTGAAGGATTTTGTGCTATATATAGATACAATTTATTATTATCATCATTAAAATGTATACGCTCCCGTGGTTCGAATATTGTTTGCTTAAAAAGCTGGATATCATTTGTATAACACGAAGTATTATGACTATCTGAAGAACTCTGAAGACGTCTGTTCAACGAGAAGGTAAATTTTATCTTTTTCCGTTTTAGGAAAGTTTATAAATGAATTTTTTGGGCATCGGTATATGGTCTATTTCTGATGAATGTTTACTTTTGCTTATAATGACCATATATCATTTTCTTGCATCAATCGGGACGATCTTCAACAACTTTTTTTACAGATCTCTAACTTGTTTGTATGTTAATTCGAACATTCATCAAAATAGACCATATAATTTCACGGTTCTCGTCGTTCAACCTCAGCCTCGACAGCGTGAAATATACTTCTTTAGAAAATGACTACAGCCCATGGTAATGTAAAGAATGCACACATCAACAAACAATCGAAACACTTTAAAATTCCACGGGCTGTAGTCAAATTCTAAAGAATATATTACGAGACGAGAACCGTGAAATGGCCAATTGTAATATACCTTTCTTTAACAAAGTAAATTCCTACTTGACCTAGCTTAATTTTGGGCTAAGCGCCCATCATCAGTGTTGGAAAAATCTTAAACTTCCTTTTTAAATAGCATTGCGAAGTCAAACACAAAAATCAAGCCTATATTTCTTCCGAAAGCAATGAGTATTTCTCCTTCTAGATTCAACTGATCCATCGGTATGAATCCCGTGGACTTCATTCTCAAGTTCTTATTGCTGACATCCACTATTTATCTACAAGCAGTTTTCTCCTGTGAAATATACAGCTTTAGCGATGCTCCACAAGCTCTTGAAGGTCACGTGATCAAGATCATCACCAAGAATATTGTAAATCTCTGCTGGGCTGAGTGTGTTTGGTTACCATGGTGTTTCTCGATAAATGCTCGACAAACAAGTGCAGGAATGTTTGAATGTGAGCTGAATAACTCCAGTAAGAGAGCAAACCCAAGTAAGATGGTGACGAGGCAAGGATGGACCTATTATGAAATGCAGGTACGTATATATCAGTTTTTCGAGTACAAGTGGTCGTTTATCTTAAAGTATTAAGTACAAACACCGTAGTCTTGACCCGCACCGTATGTATATAGCTATTTCAAAAAAGGTTGACGAGGCGAACGGCGAGTTAGTTAGAGGAGCGGCAAAGGAGGGCCCAGGGTCTGGACTAACGGCGAATGGGATCGGTGATTGCACCACCGAAAGGAACTGTGGTCACGCTATTAGACCGCTATCCGGCGCGGAGATATGAATCGCCTATCGACCACTTTGTCCAATAAGGTCTTTACTGCATGGCACCGGCATTGCTTGCGTATTTAGTTAATGAAAATTAAGCAATTCTTGTTACCCCAAAATTCCTTTCGGTCGTGCAATCGCCAATCGCCGATTGCCATTCGCCATTCGCCCCGTCAACCTTTTTTGAAATAGCTATATATACTAGTTATACAATGGTTTAGAGTGGCATACCGTGGAATATCCCACAAGTCACTTGTATTTTCTAGTATACACACGAGCCTTTAGGCGAGTTTGTATACAAAGAAAATACAAGTGACGAGTGGGATATCCACAGTATGCCACGAGAAACCATTGTATAACTGTTTTATCCCACGCCAGAAAAAATACAGCAATTGGCGCAATGTGTCATGGGAAGGATCAGTGGAATACAACGGCTTTCCTGCTTTATGATCTGCTGTATTTTTTTCTGGTGTGGGATAAAGCTCGGTACACATTAGGGGACATGCTGCCGGGACAGGTCCCCTCCTGTGTACTACTAAGATTGAATTCATGCGAACAGATCTTACCCAGCAACACGATTTTTTTAGCGAGAACTTGCAGTATACACAGCTAGGAAATTGTCTCTGCAGCAAGCTCCTGTTTCATTTCTTTAAGGCACGTCCCCTAGACATGTATGCCGAGCTTATTCAATTCATTAAGTGAGTGCAAAAAGAGTAATATAACTAGTGGTTGATTTGTTTGAAGTTCTTTATTTGTTTTCTAGTGATTCAATGAGCTTTTATCAGGAATTTTAGTACTGGTAAAACAGAAAAAAATATATACCTGGAAAGAGCATGTTAAAATTAGCAAAACAGTGAAGTTTGAAGGAAATAAGTTCAAAACTCGCGAGAATATGAATTTTTGAAAAGTGTGAATTTTTAAGAAAACAATTGCTGGTAGGGTAGGCATCTCTTGCCCACCAACAAATGTTTTCATACAAAATTTCGATTTTTGACAATTCAATTCATATCTTCGTGACTTATGAACTTCTTTCAAACTTCACGGTTTTACTAATTTTGACGTGCTTTTTCCGGCTATGATAATTATTCTTCGGTCTTGTGAGTTTTCGAATTACATGATAAAAGGTCGTTCCCTCAGTGCAAAATAGGATTCTAGATGAATAATTTAACGTTATTGTATATTTCCTCAGAATGTTGAAGAAGTCAATCGAAAATTGTACGAATTCAAGAGAAAAGAAGGTATTATTTTTCACTGCATTTGAGCGGCTTGTCTCACCAAAATGGCGCCTATAGCTTTTGTTGAGCCATCTTCTATATTGTCTATGTAAATTTGTTTTCATAAACTACAAGTAATGTTATTGATAACCTTGCTTCATAATAACAGACTTAGGCGATGGTTGGCGTCGTTATGGGAATTCAGCTTTCAAACTATTCCAAGAGAAGAAAAATTGGAAGGAGGCTCGCATTCACACTGCAAATCTGTTGGTGGTGATCTTGCTTCCATAAACAGTTCACACGAGAATGAATTTTTGAAGGACGTTTTTGTAATGAATGCAAATTTGTCCAATACGGAAAATGGTGAGTATAAGACCCACTGATTTTGGGTGAAAAAAGTAACAGTGAACACGTTCATTTTTCCCGCCTGCATTTTCGCACGGAAAAATGGAATCTATTTGTTAATTTGTTTATATCAGCCTTTTTTACAAATCTTGTAAACGTTGCGCAATTAGAGTAGATTTTGTATGACTGTGAAAAAGGCACCGCACGGCGGTCACGGCACGGTTACGGCAGGAATTTCGAATGTTTTTATAGACAACACGGCACTGACACGATCATCACAGCACGGCGCGGTCCGTTTCACACTCATACGAAAACTGCTCTAACGTGACGGTGAGGTACCTTTGACATTATTTGTTAATTTCTTGCTTCCGAAGGTTCTGCGGCCACGAATTTATCTTATGTTCATTGGAAACTTAATGGAGAAGAATCATTTGTGAAGTAAGAGCTATATTTAATTCCAATTACACGACGATCTTTTCATTGATGGCTGCGCCTCTAAATCTGGGCACACGGGTCGAATTAATATTTTTGGCACAGCTTCCATAATTATTCTATTATTAAAACTTTCCAATTTATTACGAACACAAGCACTATACTGTTTCATCAATAATCGGTTCTAATGCCTAGAGTTAGGGGTGCTATTCCATACAAAGGTTTCATGTAATTAAATATATAGTTTAAGTGCCAATAACTCATGAAATTTTGATAACAATTTCTTCTTGAAAGTCCCTATATGATGCATTTTTTGATTTTGAAAAATCAGTTCGGCTTACTAGATAGAATAGTGAAAATAATTTCAAAATGCAAATACGATGACGTCAAAGGAGGCATTTGCTCTAACTTTATGTGATATTTGCAACAAGTGCTCTTCGATTCAATATCAATTTTTTGATGCTAAAATGCATGTTTTAGCTATGGAATGATTTACAGCAAATGGAAAAATTCCAGTATTTTGGATGCAGTCATTTTTGTATAATAAATGTTGCCTCCTTTGGCGTCATCAAATTAGCATAAGAACATTTAAACGCTCATAACTCAGAAATAGAAAGTCCACAACCGGTAATATATTAAAATGTGTTAGTTATCACTTAATAAATAAGTGATTTCTGTAACAAAAACAAAAAGGATGAGGTGGGCTTTAATTCTCGCATGGGAAAGCAAGGGTTGATACAGTAGTCATCGACCCCTTTTCTAGCAACGGTAAATACGCTAACGACTTGTGAGGGCGCTTTTCTATATGCTACTCGTTTATGGCATAGATGACTTTCAAAAATGGCGGCCTAGTACAGGAGAACGAGGCCGGCGCGCCACAAAGGCCTTGTTACCAGAAAATAGGAGAAAGTTCTACTGCTATTGAATACGACGTGTTCCTATTCCTTTTGAAATAACAATTTTCTGTGCATTTTACAGGATGTACTTAGACTCATTTGATGCCATGATGATTTTTGAGGCCTTTCTGGCCTCGTTCTCGTCAACAATGAGCCCGCCATTTTTGAAAGTCGTCTATGGTGCTGATCTAATAGTTCGTTAGCTTTGTTTGAACTTTTTTTATGTAATTTAGACTACTTGGGCAAGTCGGAGGTGCTAAATATGAATTGAATGATGGTGAAAAAGCAATCTATCTAAAAGAGACGAAAGGTTATGCAAAGATGCCATCACCTGCACTAAATCCTGACGAGTTCACGGTTGGCTTTTGGATAAAAATTCTCGATCAAAAATGTTGTTGGAGAAGTGTTTTTAATATGGGCAACGATGTGCAGTCGAGAGTTATTGAATTCTATATTGATTCGAAAAAAACGATGTATCTCAAAATAGATAATATAAAAACTGGTGCAACTGCAAGGTAAGCCACGTTCCATACGTTCCATATTGTGTGGCGCTTTGTTTTTTGCAGGGGTATAATTTTGCAGATTAGGAAAGGTTTATGGGAACTCATTCTTGCAATCGAATCGACTAATTCCATAAGTCGTATTTTTCGCTTCTTTTTCGAGGCCGGTGAGTGATCGAACACCACAGGAAACCCAAACAAGGAACGAACATAATCGACTAATTCCATAAGTCGTATTTTTCGCTTTTTTTTTCTTTCTTTTTTTTTAGTGGTAAATCGGTGAGTGATCGAACACCACAGCAAGCCCAAACAAGGAACGAACATAATCGACTAATAGAGGGACTTCATCGTAGCCATGTTTGTGGGCAAGTACCGAATAGAAAGTTTTTGAATGACAAAAGATTTCATTTCTCATGGGAGAAAAGGTCTATTATTTTGACCACAAAACATGGCTGCCGTGAAATCCCTCTATTCCATAAGTCGTATTTTTCGCTTCTTTTGCAGTTGTAGGTTTGTGAGTGATCGAACACCACAGGGAGCCCAAACAAAGAACGAACATATCGACTTCTGGAATCGGACTAATTGTGATATTTAGCAGCTTGGAGTCTAGTATTTAATGTAATTTTTTCGTTTTGTTTTGAAAATAAGACATTTTGCGACAAATTAATGGGATATTACTTGTAAAATGTAATGTATGTATGACAATGGAGTACATTTTTGCGGTTATTTATTCTAACTTACGATTTTGCGGATTGTGAAAAATCGAAAACAATCGAAGAATTACAACCTGCAAAAAAAAAAAAGAAAAAAAGTTTCAGAGGGATATTAATTGTTGCCGCGCCGTGCTAAATCAATGCTGAATTAAGAGCGGCGTCTATGAAATCAGTACGGCAGCGTGCGACAATAATAGTTGGTTCGACAGGTTGGTAGGGTCAATTCATGACAGAAGCGGTGTATGGTACGGCCTAAGTCATCATATTAGTTTTACTGAACATGCTGTAATACAGTTAAACCTTTAGAAAAGGCGACGCGCTCTATTAGGCAGCAAATAGCTGTGGTCACTTTTTAATCAATTCAGCTGACTGCAAAATGTATTCATTCAATAAATGATCTACCTATACCTACCTACCTACCTACCTACCTACCTACCTACCTACCTACCTACCTACCAACCTACCTACCAACCTACCTACCTACCTACCAACCTACCTTCCTACCTACCTACCTACCTACCAACCTACCAACCTACCAACCTACCTACCTACCTACCTACCTATACCTACCTACCTACCTACCTTCCTACCTACCTACCTACCTGCCTGCCTACCTACCAGCCAACCAACCAACCTACCTACCCACCTACCTACCTACCTACCTACCTGCCTACCTACCAACCAACCTACTTACCTACCTACCTACCTCCTACCAACCATGCAACCTACCAACTAACCAACCTACCCACCTACTTACACCCAACATATACTCGTTTTTTTACCAACAGTTATGAGCCAAATACTTGGAATCACTTTGCCGTTGAATGGAAAAAAAGCCTAAAAAGAATAAGGTTTGGTTATCAAGGTAAATGGATAAAATCGTCCCAGTTTTCTACCGTTAGCATCGCAAACAAAGAGACACTACGAATAGGAGCTGTAAAAGACAATCCAGGTGTCGCTCCTCAATGCTATATCAAACACTTAGTTTTTACCAACGTATCAACAACTCAGCCAATAATGTGTAAGTACCCCCTTCATTTCACTAGACTGGAAAAGATACCCCTTTAATATAGTTCCAACCTAAAATGGTACCCCTTCATTTCCCTAGCCAATTCAATGCAGGTCTGTTTTATTACTGGACCTGGAATTAGCATCATATTTGATATCCCATTTCAGATCATGTAATGTATTCCCAAGAGATGGTATAAATTAAAGCCCCGGCCCATTTACATTAAGGGTGCCGTGCAGTGCGTGGTTCCTTGTAATTATCATCGAGTAAGCAGCAGATTTGCTTGCCTGACAGGCGTGCAGTACTTAAAATAATCGGTCCGCGTGCCCGGATTAGGAGTGCCGTGCCACAGAAAACGCTGTCATGCGGGTGAATCTAGCTGTATGGTCTACTTTCATTGTTTGTAGATTTACATGTGCCAGGAATGTGGATTGGTCTTAGTATTTAAATTCTTCTTCCCAAGTGAATGTACAAGGCTAAGGTCTGGATCTTCATTGTTCGTAGATATAGATTTTCATGTGCCTGGTGTGTGGATTGGGATGAACAATACAGCAAACACAAGCAACTTTGGCTGGTGCGACGGTAGCCCTGTCCAGTTCATGTCCACCATGCTGCCATATTGGACGACAGCCAGTCCAAGTCTCTCTGGACAAAAGTGCGCAGTAATGGCAAAAGAAGGGCAATGGTTGGACAAAGATTGCATGCTTGAGTACCCATTTATATGTGAGAAACCAGCTCCTCCGTAGTTTTGGATTGAGTACAATAAATACCCGAAAGAACCAATTTAAGAACCTAAATAGCATAAATTTTCAATGGAGATCATATGTATATAAGAACTTTTTTGGCAAACCTGAAAAACCCTAGGTTGTTAAACGTGGGCCGGTGTTTCCTGTATTTGGTAGTTTTCAAGAATTCATCTGGCTCAGCGCGCACAAGCGAGGTTAGGGAGCCGGATAATAATGTTATATAGAGAGTAAATAATACACGGATCATTTGATCGAACTAAATAGCTTCTTAATGCTCAGTGTAATTTTTGAAATTGCTAGCAACGCGCGCGCAATCGCGACAAATATAATCCAAACAAACGCTTTTTCTCAAAGATATATCGAGCCTTAGCGTGATGTTCAGACGGTCAGCGGCCGCTCCTCACCATTTTTCTGTGTTATCTCAGGTTCTAACAAATTTACGTGTGTTAATTATTGAAGTAATACATTCATTTATTCACTAGTCCTCACTCTCCCGCGGTAGAGTGTAACGACTGACTGCTGACCGTCTGAACATTAAACTAATTGTTCCGTTATCAAACTGCTACATAAGATCAAGGTTAACGTTGACCGAGCATTGATACAAACCCTCTTTCTATAGACAGTTTGTAAACTATTGTTAATATAAGGATTATCAGGGGCAAACTCTAATTTGAGCAACGGTGGAATTCGAAAGTACTTGCTTTGCCCATTTACAGCTCTCTAGCTCATTCCAATGCATTTCTTAACTTTTCACTTTCATTCACCGGTAATTAGGTTTAATATGATGTCAAAGAGCTAACCAAAATCTTTAAACTTAATCTTTTTCCATCCTGGCTCATTTTGTTATATCTTCTTACACTGTAAGAAAAAAGTCACATCTATTGGCAATAAGTATTTATACTTAATAATTTACTTAGTCCTTAGAATTTTATTCCGGAATCTCTGAAATCACGCGTTGCATTGTGTATCAGTCTTCTTGTGTAGGCTGTCGAGTTCGTTACATTGGGGAAACCCGTAGGAGGAGGGCATAGGGTTTTCGGATCGACGGATTTAGCCAATTTTTAGCGCGGTTTTTCGGATTTTCGATATTTTCGGATTCGCTCACAATGTCATACTTGTCGATTGCGCATTTTCGCGATTTTTCGCGGTTTTAAAGTTTTTTTATTGCGGATTTACGGATTGTGGCACTCCCTATATCCTTCTCACAAAGGCATTTCTCCACTCGCATGAATAAACATTTATTCCGGGAAAAATATCACGTTTTTAAACATCTTAGCTCTTCAAAAAACGGCAAGAACATATGTGATTATTTTTGCTTTACTGAAAGTAATAGATTCATTTTCTTATAATTTTCATTTAAAGATCAATGACGGTTTCCACACTGAACGTTTGAAACCCGGGTTGAACAAATAAGCTGAGCATGTCAACTTAACTTTAATTTGTTAACTTAGTTTACCTTTAAGTTATCTCTAGTTTACTTTTGATAACTTGCCATCTTATTGGTCAGTTTAAATTTGTTCGTTATATAGGTATCTACGGTGGCCTATAGGGGACATCCTATTTGTAGTAGCTTTCTTTTGTAAATCAGCTGAAATGGGCGATAAAAATTGGCGATCGCCTATTTTGAAATGGGCGATAAAAATTGGCGATCGCCAATTTTGAAATGGGCGATAAAGATTGGCGATCGCCAATTTTAAAATGGGCGATAAAAATTGGCGATCGCCAATTTTGAAATGGGCGATACAAATTGGCGATCGCCAATTTTGAAATGGGCGATAAAAATTGGCGATCGCCAATATTTTGATTTCACGCATGCGCTTACGGCACGTGTTATACTAACAAAGATGGCGGCGAGTAGTGGTGAAGGAGTCGATAAGGTGAGCAGCTCTTTGTACAGATATATGCAATCTTGACTACTCATTTCAGTACTTCGTATAAATTTAATTAAGCAGCTTTCCAGCGTGCTTTAAGCCTGGTTCATACTACGACAGAAGCAGTAGGGAAAGACAAAGGAATGAAGTCAAGCGTGTGACATATTTAGACCGCGTATTTAGACATGGGCAATATGCATAAGACCAAGCATAAGCTAATAGGCCCCTTGCAGCACGTCGCAAAACAATAGGTTCCAATTCTCTGTACATTGAAATTCTTTTGCTTTGCCCTTCAAATTGAGCTGAGCTGCATTCCGACGTGCTGCAAGGAAAGAACAAAGAAAAACGCCTTCCTTTTGTCTTCTAAATCCCTTCTAATCCTTAAATTCTTTGGATTTTTTTTTCGGCTTCTGCTTATGTCGAAGCGTGAACCAGGCCCAGCTAACTCTGTATTCAAATTGTATACTTCACACAAGAGGAGAGCTTAATGTTAAAAATAGATAGCGCTGAGCAAAACAAATCATTTCTTTAAGAATTTAGGAAAAATTAATTGCTTAGAAATCGCCTTAAGGCTCGCCAAAATACTGCGTGACTCGTAAAATATCCAGCCATACTCCACACAAAACTGTCTAATTAATAATATATATATATATTTCATGACAAGGTTTCCTTGCCTGTGTATAATATAAAATGTCATCGTGTGACTATTGTTGTTGCTAAGCAACTTAACATGAAAACGAGGTTTTATAATCCAAAATGGCGGCACTTCACGCTTCGAGTCGAAAGCATTTGTTGGTGAAAACTATGACTGAATATTACTGAAACAATTAACAAACACAAGTAAAAAGTCTTCAAAATAAAATCTAAATAACCATTGAGTAAGTTAGTTTGTTTAAATTCATACATAATCTTGTAAAACTTGTCATTTTCCTTGTTGTCGATCTATACTGTCACTGTCAAGCAAATTTTCATCCTTGACAAGTTTTCCTTTATTACAATGCGACTACTACAACCAAGGCCATCCAAGCAAATCATCCATTCACATTTAATAGACTCCACAGAAATTTTTAATATTTCACCTAAAATTAGCAGAAATTTGGTTTATTTTTACATTAATTCAATTGTATCTCTTAAACAATGTTTGAAAAATCTTAAAATATGTGATTCATGATTTACTCAAATATGAGAAATTTGTGGAAAATTTTTGAAGGTGTCCTTGGTTGAATTGAATCAGTTGTCATGTAAATTATAAATTGTTAAATTATTTGAGAAAATGCATTGCTTATGCCCCCATCTTCTACTGATACCACACTAACAACCTGAATTTTGGTATATTTAGGTAGCCGAGTTTTTAAGGAATAGAGGATTGAGTGAAAATGTTATCACCAAGTTCAAAGAAGAAAGTGTAAGTTCAATTATTCTATATTCATCCATTATATATTGCTTTTTGTGTACTTGTCCCTCAAGCCTTTTTCCTTTATATATGGTATATATTCAACTCATGGAACAATAATTCTTCGTTGTGAAGGGATTGTTATATATTTGACTTTATATGGCAATTTAACTCATGATTTGACTTTGATATGTATTTTATGGTGATGGTTCACTGTGTTTCGCTAGAGCAAATACAACAATAATTTATAAAAGTTTACTGGATGATTTAGATTTAATTTCATTATGGACTGAAAAGTGGAGTCACAGATGCTACAAAGAACTGTCCCTATTATTTTATTTAATTCTTTCATTTTGTTTGATCCTTCTTTTGTTTGAATGTGCTCAATGAATTAGAACAGATGGGTACTAAGGTACTGATTACATGATGATTATCAGCCTGGGCTGAAATTTCAGCCCACCTGACGGGGCTGAAATTTTTTTGCTATTACATGACAAAACCAGCCCAGGATAGGTTTGGTCACCACTTCAAAGGGCCTGTTCAATACACTTTCTGCTGCCACAATACAGCGAGATTTAGGTTTTCAGCTTGGGCTTGAATGCTCAATAACAATTACATGAAAATTTTCAGCCTGTTTCTCTGTGCTGAGCCTTGATGCCCGGCCAGTTAGCTTGATCCGGGCTGGAAATTTCCTCCCATGAATTTCAGCCCACGATCAAAATTTCTTCATGTAATCGAAAACTTAATTTTATATACATTTGTTGAGGAGACCAGGCTGAAGTTTCACCCCACCTGACCAAGCTGAAATGTTAACCCCGGGCTGCAAATCATCATGTATTTGGGCCCTAAAGTTTCATATAATTACTTTTGTATATTGAATTTAAGATATCATAAAATAACTAGCCAATATAAATGCATTCTTGATCGATTATGTCATACAAATGGCAGAACAAACTCAGTCACAGTCATATCTTATTCATTTCATTAATTTTTATTTTTTCTTTAGATGGATTGCCTGGCTATTTTATCTTCTCCAGATAGTGTCCTTGAGGAACTAGGCATTACCAAAAAGGGAGATTTATATGCCTTAAAGGCATTATGCCAAAGACAAAATAACTCTGATGCGTGGGAAACCAGGAAAAGAGCACTGCTAGAGGAATGTAAACAAGGGAGTTTACAGAGAGTCTCAAAAGTGAAAGCACCAAAAAAGGAGACCAGAAAGATTTTTCTTGGTTGGAAACACTACGATAACAAGAAGAAAAGATTTGTTACAGTTGTTGCCAACAAAGGTGGTACGATGAGAGATATAGAAGTACCGATCAACGCTAACAAAGAGTATCTCATTGATCAAGGAAAGAAACTGTTTTTTGAAGACGGGCAGTCATACCACGGAAAAGAAGAAGACAATGAATTTGGTTTGATCGACTACAAAGGTGAACAGATAGCCTTGACCTTTACAGTTCAGGAATACATAGTAGAGCACAAGCTTACAAAGCTGAGAGTATACCTATCAACTAGAAGTAAAACCAATGAAACTAGAGAGGACAAGGGATACAGATGGAGGCAAACCCTCAATCGCAGTTTAGCTGCACCTTCTTCTCGACTTGAAGATGATGATATCTACCAGCAGATTATTGACTCAGATGATGACTTTGATGACACATCTGCTCTGATTGGCACTTCCTCTGCCCGGGCAGCTCTTAAGGATGAACAGGATAATGCATTCCAGAATTCTCTTAAAGCAGATAAAGAAAAAGACCAGCAAAAGGCTGATGCTTTGGAAAGGGAAATAAAGAAAGTTGAAAGACTTGAACAAATAAGAAACGCAAGGCTTAAAAGAATTCCACCAGAGCCAAAGCAAGGAGAGGTATGCTATAAGATTGTTGTCCAGCATACTTCAAAGGGCCGAATAATGAGGTCATTCCCAAAGGGTTCTACATGCAGTGCTATATATGACTGGGCTGGCTCACAAGACATCGAGCCTGAGAACTTTGAACTCTGTGTGTCAAGCCTTTCGGAGGCTTCCTCAGCAAAGAAAATATTTCCTTCTGAAGCAATTCACAAATATGATGGGTGCATTCTCTACATGAATGTGGTTAATGATCCCGTGCATTTAGATGATGATGATGATGAAGTCAGTTTCCAAGCATTTGGGCCATCAAATGACATCTCCAATGACACCACGTTGCCTAATGAAACATCTGATGCAGATATTGTAAATCCAACTAATCAACTTCCCCAACAGATTATGAAAGACGACAGGTAAGAGGTTTTTGTTAAATAACTTTAAGCATATGTTTATTTATTTACTTAGAGCGATAACACTTAAACCGTGAAATAACTTAGTAACTAAATAGAGACAAATAGTAGCAAAACCCTTTGTTTTCTATTGTTTCATTAGAACTATTTGTACTTTTTAGTTAGTACTTGTTTCACGGTTTTAGTGCTATCGCTCCACTGACTGATTGATTGATTGAATAAAAATCAAATCAATAAAAACATCATTCAGTACCCTTACCCTTCCACACAAAAGTCACTCCCCATAAACAAACTCATTTGCAATATTATTGTCTCACATTGTATTTATTCTTTTTATTATAGTGATCACGATGATGGACATTTTGATGAGATTGAAGTAGCTGGGGTTTCCAGACCTGACCTACAGCAGGTAAGAAGCAAATCAGGGGAAGGGGGGGGGGGGAGGGGGAGAGGAGGAGGAGGGAGGGGGGAGAGGGGGAAGAAAGGAGAGCAAAGGGAATGACTGTGCTTAGCTTAGTCTGAAGAATATATGTTGTTGTATTTTTGTGATATAATCTGAATTGTGCTTATGTGAAGATGTCACAAAGCATCAAAGATAATCAAAATATTGTGGCAAGTCATAAGAACCATAGGTTAATATTTGGGCTGTATTTTCAGATTTTGTAGTCTATTATGCCCCAATAATATGAATGTAATGCTTCATGTTTCAGATATTGAATGACCGCCGCCAAAAAGCCATGTCAGAACTGATGTATCACTCACCAAGTGTCACTGTGAGAAGAGATAATATCTTCGATAAGCTAATGGAGTTGTATCAAGACAAAAGTTTTTGTCTTTACAGCTTTCCCTTTTATAATTTTGAAGGAGAGCAAGGAGAAGACTTCAGTGGTCTTAAAAGAGACATTTACACATTGTTCTGGGAGCAGGCATATATTGCATTGTTTGAGGGAGCAGGAGGTTCCTTAATACCAATGACAACACCTGATGTGTCAGAGGAAGTACTAGTCACACTTGGTAGAGTTGCTTCTCATGGTTATGTTGTAAGTGGTGTATTTCCACTGCACATTTCCAAAGCATTCATGGTATCTTCACTCTGTAACACTAGTGAATTATCAGATGATGAGCTGGTGTCAACATTCCTTGAGTACCACACAGAGAAAGAGCGCGATATCCTTGAAAGGGCACTATCCATAACAGCAGGCCCCTCTTTTCCAGCTGATATTCAAGAAGATCTTTTAGAGATTCTGGAGCCATATAAACTGAGGAAGATTCCCACACCTTGTACTTTAAGAGCCAAAATGATATCTATTTCGAAGAGAGAGTTCATAGAGAAAGTCTCCTGGGCAGCCAAAGCCTTTAATCAAGGTCTATCAGAATGCCATAATATATGGGAGAATGTCAGCAAAGATGAAGTTGACCACCTCTACAGCAGCATGTTACCCTCCACCAACTCAGTGCTGGCTTTACTGAAAGTAGATGACACAAGATTAACAAGTGGTAGGAAAACTGTTTTGTCATACTTGAAAAGGTTCATCAGAAATGCAGACAAGAAAACACTCGCAAAAACTGTAAGATTTGTGACAGGCTCAGAACTCATTACAGTCAACCACATTACTATTACCTTCCACAACAATATGGGCACAATCCCTGAAATGGTTGCACACACTTGCTCAGCAACATTAGACCTACCATCAAGTGGATACCATAGTTACAATGATTTCCAGAGCCAGCTAACATCAATTTTGAACAGCGCTGAAGCATGGCAGTTTCATGTTGTTTAAGGTCTGAACTGTTGATGGTTTATTGATAAAACAAACATTGCTACTGTTCTTTTCTTCTTATTGATTAATTGAAAATCAGTGTTTTAATAACATGTCATAATTTTAACATGTTCAAACATTTTACCTTGTTTTGTCAAAATGTTTGTTAATTTTTGGGGGTTTTGAAGTTAAAAAGGTTAAATTACAGTTACAAGTTTTACGATGCAATATTTACTAGTGTTACAGTTTTGTTACAGTTTTGTTACAGTTAATGTAAAGCCATAGCAAACTGTGTAGTATGTGAAAAGACATATTAAATGGAGTATTGAAGAAACCATGTTTTTTTCAATTTCATGTAGTTAGACCACATAGTTAGCAATTGAATTTTGTGATTACAAAACTGCAGGACCGCGTAGCGGGAGTGCAGTTTGATAATCATGAGTATGATTTCTGGCCCAAAATTGCACAACACGAAGTTTAATTACCACTTAATTATATCCATTTTGAAATCTCAGCTTTTTTGCTCTACTCTACTTTTTTGCTCTTTTTTGCTCTTTTTTAACAAAAATGTGAAAACAGGTTCAAGGAAAAAAATTCCACAGCTTGACAGCAATCAAATGGCTTTTTTGATTCTTGTATATGATTGGCTGATAATAAAAGACACTGTTTTGTGATTGGTTGGAAAAAAAGATGCGATTAATGAAGCAAAAGGATGCAATTTAGGAATTAACCGCACACTTTTTAACCAATCAGATTGCAGAAATCACCAGTGATTTCAAAATGGATATAATTAATTGATTAATTAATTTATTAATAAAGCCTTGTCTCTCCATGTGAGATCGAGTAGCTCATTGGCTTCAAGAAGCATTTGACTGGTAATCAAAAGGAATGGATACAATTCCTGGTTTGCTGGTTTATGGTATGATCACACTAATAACACAATGCGTGTTTTTCAGAACAAAATAATTGAAACAAAATAGTTCATAGCATTCTAGCATGCAGCTCTAATGTCTACTGGTTTTGTGTGTGTGTGTGTGTGTGTGTGACAAGCATTAATTATTTTGTTTTCTTACCAAAGGAATCCCTGACCTTGTCCAAATATAACTACAAAATGGCTTATATTATATGCACTCGCATATCAACTACAAGGAAATAACATGATTGTATTCACTCATTTGCATCAATTGAATGCCAGTTTAAACATGAGAAGTCTGAACTAATTCACGTTTGTTGTAGATATCATTTTTTGTTTTTCTTTGTTGTTGTTTTGTGATTGTTTCAATATTAATTTTGTTGGTTGATGTAACATTACAGTACAGCAATACACATAAATGTTTTGTCTTATATGTCTCTTATGTACAGAAGTAACTGGTTGTAGAGTTCCCTTGCCTCGCTAGCATCCTTTGGCTTTGATAGATTATTTTCTGTCATAATCATCAATGCTAACTCCGCAAATGATGGGTGACAGCCCATAAAAGGTTGTTGTTCTCCACAAACACTTTCTGCCACATCAAGGTCTATTAAGTCAACTGCTCGTTTATAATCACTTGCTGAGTATCTTTCTGGCAAAAAGTACATAGTGTCTGGCTTCCCTGAAGGTGACTCTTGATTTGTGGAAGGCCTGATATGATGTAAATTCCAATTCTTGGCAACTTGATACAATTCATCTTGAATAACTTGCATAAAACAAAACTGCAAGCAGTTTAACTCAACTGGGTCACTTCCATTGAATTCACCCAAATCTCTCATGTCTTTGAAATAATTAATCCACCAAGAGGTGTTACTTTTACGCAAAATGGACCACCATGCCTCTATTCTTTGATTTGCTACTGATTTTCCATATAAAAAGCTTTTGTTACCAGAAAAATGGTCATTGTCATCTTTTCTCAAGTACCGTTGTACCCCAGCAATGTAGATGTTTTCTGAGCCACAATCACCTCTAATTACACATGGGACACCAATTATTTGGCGTATGCAATCAATAAAATATTGAACTGTCACACGTGGATTGTTATTTGATGGCCCAACTTCCAACCACAAGATTCTTCTACTGAATCCATCTATCGCACCATGAATGCAGAACCCAAAAGGTTTCAGTTTGTCGTACCCATCAAGGTGCCAAATAAAATTTGGCCCCTTGGAATGGTATTTTCTTCTCTGAAACTTTTTCTTAGATCTGCATTCTACTCCTTCAGGATCAAGTCCTTTCACCAACTTGCGAACTGTTTCTCTGTCAATTGTAAGCATGTGATTCAGACGCAGCCTTTGATGCATGAGTCGATAGCCAATGGTACTGCCACTCCCTTGAAGCTCTTTAATAATTCCATCAATAACATTGGGCAATGGGTCATAGTTCTTACGTCTCCTAAGCTCACGTAATCTCAACACCCTCTTAACCTGTCTTAAGCTTAGCTTTATTCCATGGCGGCACAACAAAAAGAGAACAATCTCCTGATAACTAAATCCAAGGTGAAAATAGTTTTCAATAATGCTATCTCGTTCACTAGAACTTCTTGGATTAATAAAGTTTGGCATGTACCCTGGTAGAGGTGCTCCACACGGCAATATTTGAATTATAAAAACCACGAATACCAATAAAATGGACATCTGTGGAAAAACATTTACATTTCAAAGCACAATCCATCAATGAGGATTTACTTGTATTCTGTAATCAAGCTTATATCTAGTAAGATATTTTTAGAGTATTTTAAAAAGATCATAAGTAGATTAGTTGAAGTTTAGAAGCCTTCGATAAACAAACATGCATCCAACTAGTATAAACAAAACAATGCCAGCTTGAATAGAAAGAACCAAATGTTGAAAAAGTATTCTTACAACCAAAATCGATCCTAAACTCCAATAAATAGTCAAGTTCTTACCTTCCAAATCTCCGCCATCTTGGTCAGTAAATGTGCCGTTCGCGCATGCGTGAAATTAATCGCCCATTTCAAAATTGGCGATCGCCAATTTTTATCGCCCATTTCAAAATTGGCGATCGCCAATTTTTATCGCCCATTTTAAAATTGGCGATCGCCAATTTTTATCGCCCATTTCAAAATTGGCGATCGCCAATTTTTATCGCCCATTTCAAAATTGGCGATAAGAATTGGCGATCGCCAATTTTTATCGCTCATTTCAGCTGATTTACAAAAGAAAGCTACTAAAAATAGGATGTCCCCTATAGGCCACCGTAGGTATCAGTAATTAGTATATATTCATTTTACTTTGTAATTTTACTCATATTGCTGAAGATGATGTTAATTAAGTAACATCGAAACATGTCCCATTCTATTAAAAATGTTATTCAATAAACAAGTAACTCGACTTCGTCTCGTAGGTTACTGTTTATTCTTCCACATTTTGACGTCATCTGTGCATCTATTAGAGTACAGACGCACGGAAAAATGGAATTGTTTTATATACCATTCGTCGAAACACTTCAACCAATCAGAGCGCGTGTAAGATTTAATGACGTCATCTATGCGTGTGTACTGTAATTACAAACGGTTCTCAACCAATCAGAGCGCACGTACGTAATATACCAATTATTATATAAATGATTATAGAGCAGTTTTCATTTCGTATGACTGTGAAAATAGCACGGTACGGCAAGTGGATTTCGAAGATTTTTATAAACATCAAGGTACTGACACGATTCTTACCCTACTGTGATGATGATCTCGAAATCAATACGTGAAATAGTAGACTGCAAGTACAAGTACAAAGTTTTCATTTTTTCCAAAACTTTTTGCACTATTTGAGCACAAGATAAATTTCCAGCAAAAGCGTGTCAGCGTTTTTTGATGTTTTACCTTTGAAAATGCTATTCTTTTTCCTGAAAATTTGGGGGGGAAAGCATGATAAAACGGAAAGCGTCCAAGAAATACAAAACACTGGCGCCCTTTTGATTCAAAAATATCTCAGAATTGAACAGGGGAAAAAAATTATGGAAAAAACTCAACGCTTAACTTTAAATTAAAATACCCAGCGCGTAGTCAAATGGTTTTGCTTCAAAACTTAATTCAACACAATTAGTGGTGATCGTTAAAGAAAATTCAAATACATCATCGCATTTTAATTACGATTCGATAGCTTTATGACGATATCTAATTTATTGTCTGTAAACAAATGACTACGAAACGCGAACACTTTTCCGAGATCAAACAATTAACATCGCGAATTCCTATATCAATATATCAAGACACCTTAAAAAATTATAGCTATATTTTGATTGACATTTGAAAATATTTTGGTTGAAAAATTTCAACTGATTTGATTTTTTTGGCTGCCATTGTGTTGCATTCTTTACTGATCATTATGTAGAACAATAGAAAATAAATATCAAACTGGTTTGAAAATTTTCAAATCAAAAATAATTTTAAACCACACAGTTGTTCATGTCTACGTCATTTATCAGTCGGAGAGCTTGCCTGAGCTTATACAAAAAATATACTGCAAACTATATCAAGAAACCTATATCAAGACCTTAACATGTTGGTAAGTTGTTTTGATAGAAAAATATCCGCGACCTCGCTTATAAGCTGCAAAAACTGAACTTAATTATTCCTTGAGTTTTCGCGAAATTCCAGTGCAACATTCGGAATCATCCCGACGCTTTTATGTCCTTTTTGTTTCACCGCATCCTTTTACAATTTCTCCTTCTAGATTCAACATCCATCGTAATGAATCCCGTGGACTTCATTCTCAAGTTCTTATTGCTGACATCCACTATTTGTCTACAAGCAGTTTTCTCCTGTGAAATATACAGCTTTAGCGATGCTCCACAAACTCTTGAAGGTCACGTGATCAAGATCATCACCAAGAATATTGTAAATCTCTGCTGGGCTGAGTGTGTTTGGTTACCATGGTGTTTCTCGTTAAATGCTCGACAAACAAGTGCAGGAATGTTTGAATGTGAGCTGAATAACTCCAGTAAGAGAGCAAACCCAAGTAAGATGGTGACGAGGCAAGGATGGACCTATTATGAAATGCAGGTATGCATGTAAATTGAATTTTTTGACGTTAATTTTTTTGCCACATAAAAGGTGCGGTTTATGGTTGATCGAAGTTGATTTCGCCATTATATTTGTTCAGTTTTAATCATTTTGTCACGATTTTTCTGCCCTGAAAATGGGTGTTATACGCTCTGATACGACGATCAGTTTTTCCTTTTATGACGATAAATAATTCAACGTTAGTATTTTTCTCTTCAGAATGTTGAAGAAATCAATCGGAAATTCTATGAATTCAAAAGAAAAGAAGGTATTATTATTCACTGCATGATATAGCCTACGCCAGCTGCATATCAAATGGTAGTTTCTCCGGAAAGTTTTTTCCCCCCTTCAATTCTCTGCATTTCTAATTACAATCTACATGTAATCTTATTGATAACATTACTTCACATTTACATGAACAGATTTAGGCGATGGGTGGCGTCGCTATGGAAACTCTGCTTTCAAGCTATTTCAAGAGAACAAAAACTGGGCAGAGGCTCGTATCATTTGTCAGTCACTTGGTGGTGACCTGGCCTCCATAACCACTTCACATGAGAATGACTTTCTGAAGGAGGTTCTTGTAAAGAATGTAAACTTGTCCAATACGGCTGAAAGTGGTGAGTGTAGATCAACTTCAGTGGCTGGTAAAGGTGTGGCATAGGTCACTAGCAAGTGAATGATCCATATATACCCATACTTTTTCTTTCATTGTTTCTTACTCTAGTTAATTTGAAGATGTGTTTGGCGTGAACAACACAAAAAGTTTTATCTTTCCAAATATTATGGCTTCCATGCTCCTTCGTTACTAGGGCTATGTCCAACAAGCTATCATATTTATCGAATATCAGCTGATTTAAAAAATCCGATCACAGAATATTTTTCATAGGGTTTTCAATAACTGGACAGAAAGGTTCTGTCAAAATTGAATTTTGAGAATAATAGATAGGATGACCAGAAGGTTTTGTAACATATTTTTACTGAATATTTCGGTCACAAACTGTGACCATCCTCAGCTAGCTATAGTTTAATTCTGATTTCATGTGCAGTTTTGTATATAGGTAATAAATAATTGGCAAAGAATAGAATTGTAATTAAATATACTAGATATAAAGGAACCGCTTTCGATATTCTGGCTGACTGATTGCGCACAAAGCAATTCAAGACGAGGCTCCGGTGAAATAATGGAGTAATCCTAATATGTTCTTTTGTTTCCCCAGAGCCTTGAATTGCTTTCTGCGTGATCACTCTAACAAAATTATCGAACTATTCACCATGCAGCATATGACTGTTAAGGGAAATTAGTACTAGTAGCCTAAGCTAAGCGCCTATTAATTTTCTGTGGGAAAGGATCGAAGGGGACTCGTTCGAACCTTCGAAACACCCCAAGCGACGGGCCAGAAAGTGAGCTACCTAGTGGAGCATTTTAACATTATTTGTTAAAAGAAACTTTATTTTTTGCTTTTAAAGGGCCTGTGGGCATTAATGGCTCTTATGTTCATTGGAAACTTAATGGAGAGGAAGCATTTGTCAAGTGAGAGCAAGAAATCTTCTATTTACTACACTGAGCTAAAGGGTCGGCTTCTTTCAGGGAAAGGGCGGATCGATTTGGGTTTAAGTATAATCATCGTATTGTTATTTTAACAACGGAAAAATAAGCTAACGACTTGTGGGGACTTGTCTCTAGAAGCAGTCCCCACAATAGTTTATATAAATGATAAATACACGGACAAACATTTGCCAATTTTTGACAGTTCATTTTTCTTTTCATTTGTGGTACTCGATTTAATTTTTGGTGCCGATCTATACTTATCACTGAGTTTGTTTGAATACATCGTCAGTCATCGTCATCGTCAGTCAGTCAGTCAGTCAGTCAGTCAGTCAGTCAGTCAGTCAGTCAGTCAGTCAGTCAGTCAGTCAGTCAGTCAGTCAGTCAGTCAGTCAGTCAGTCAGTCAGTCAGTCAGTCAGTCAGTCAGTCAGTCAGTCAGTCAATCAATCAATCGATCAATAGATCAATCGATCAATCGATCGATCAATCAATCAATTATTAATCGATCAATCAATCAATCAATCAATATTTGCTAGCGGTATAAAGAAATCCTGCACAAAACAATTGACTATCCCCTCCCCCCTAATAAAATCTAATGGTCCGTCGATAAGGACGAAAATAACGGTATTTCAATGAAGTCATTTTCGAATGAGTGGGAAACTTACCGTACCGTAACTGTACTAGCCTGTGTACAGCCGTTTCCCACCCCTCATGTTTCTATAAAAACATTCGAAATTCCTGCTGTAACCGTATCGTATCGTAACCGTACAGTGTTCCCCCCATACGAAAACCACTCTACAATATACATCAAATTCGAAAGAAACGATAGTTATTTGTTTTCCACAATTCCTTCTTGACAGACTATTTGGGATAGCCGGAGATGCTAAATATGAATTGAATGATGGTGAAAAAGCAATCTATCTAAAAGAGACGAAAGGTTATGCAAAGATGCCATCACCTGCACTAAATCCTGACGAGTTCACGGTTGGCTTTTGGATAAAAATTCTTGATAATATACACACTTGGAAAACTGCTATTCATATTGGTAACGACGTGCAGATAAAAATTGTTGAGTTCTTCATTAATACAAACCAAAACACGATGTGGGTCAAAGTAAAGGATACAATTGCTGCACTTACGAGGTAATTCATCAGTATTAAAGATACTGAACAACGATCTTTGAACAACGCGCGAGAGAATTGACGAAATATCCTATTCCACACCCAGCGATCACTTTTAGCCGACCTCTGTTAAGAGGACACCTCTATATAACGACCATTTATCAAGGGCGGACGTTTTATAGAGGCATAATAGTATTTAAAATATGCAACATATAAACATTAACGCAGGCAACTCCTTTTCTTTCTCTTGGGCTCCCTGTTGCAAAGGTGAGAGAGTAGCAAATTCTCGCCTCCAGTCTTCGCTCTTCTGGTTAGATCCCACAAGAAACCCAATAATGGAAAGGAGTAGCCTGCGTAGGAGGCTAGGAAGAAGGATCGATACGACATTTTTGAGTTTGTCTGCTCTTACATGCAGACCATAGTGCCATGTGGCATCTAGTCATCTTTTTTCGACCTTTTTTCTAGTTATGTGAACGTAGCAAAATCAATCCACTACTTAATCAAACTATTTTAAAGCTATTTTTTGCGATTGATCGCTGGATACGATCATCAACGGCTCAATGAATGATCCCTCTCGGATCAAAGAATTTGATCGAAAAATTGGCACTGATAAAAAATGATAATAAACTTTATTTCTATAGCGCTTATAGCAAGAATTGATCTAAGCGCTTCGTAAAACATATATAAATAAACAATAAATACAACTACAAGTCAATTTACATATAGAACTTACTTGCCTAATGCTAATCAGAGGGATCATGCATTTAACCAAACTACGCTGCTGAAAAACCTACGATCCCATATTGAATAAAATATGCAAAAAGTGATTACAAATATATTATAACTTATACTAAAGAAAACCCTTAAGACTAAGACTAATTAAAACTAAGACTAAGCTTAAGATTAATTACAAATACACTATTATAACTAAGAGAAGTACTTTTGGTCATCTTATACTATAATCAATCTTGGGTCGTTTTCTTACACTCAAAATCGTTTCGTTTTTGCACCAACAGTTATGAACCAAATACTTGGAATCACTTTGCCGTTGAATGGAAAAAAAGCCTACAACGAGTAAGACTGGGTCACCAAGGAAAATGGATAGAATCGTTTCAGACATCCTTTACTTCCGTTGGTATTACAAACACAGAAACACTATGGATAGGAACGGTAAATGAAGTAAACAATCACCTGGCTCCTCACTGCTACATCAAGCACTTAGTTTTAACCAACGTATCAACATCTCAGCCAATAATGTGTAAGTATACAGATAATAGTTTCAATTCTATTATAATTCATCTCGGGGAATCTTCGGCCTTTTATATATCTTTATATAGACCTTAAATTGAGCCAACCCCGTATACTGATACGCTATGGTTTCATTACCCCCCCCCCCCCCCCGACTGCTTTTAATGTTTTTGAAGGTTGTTTTAATTAAGGTTAAGCTTCATGCAGGGGGAGGAAGTATAGTCTTGATTTTTTTGTGTTCAAAGTATATGTAAGTGTTAGTAAGGTAGGTGTGAATAAGTCTAAAAAAATTTGAACATTTCTAGCCCTACTTCGTTATCAGTGATGCGTACCTCGGGGCCTTTTGCCCGACGTTTCGGGCGGTGCCTCCTTTAGTCCACTATTCTGTACTTCTTCACTAAGCGGGAGAGCCGGACGGGAAAATATTTGGCTTGAGGTCATGCCAAAATGAAGGAGAGTGAAATATTTAGGGCGTCCGGCCCGACGTACCTAACACAGGCAATAGGCGTTTAGTGATATGATCACCTTCGAAAACTCGTGTTGTTTGTCTCGTTACGTGACTATTTCCAAAGGTTTTCTTAGGATCGCGCGCGGGGCCAAATACGAGTCAAATAAAACAGTCTTTATTTATAGACGGAAGCCAGTTTAGCTTTCGCTAATCTTCCATTGGGCCGTCTCTCATCTCACACTCACTACCTCTACATTGAATATTTTGCATATAACGCTCAACTCACATGTTGATTTGTGCTGAGGGAGGAAAAACCGGAGAACCCGGAGAAAAAACCCTCGTGGCATGGTAGAGAACAACACATCAAACAAACTCAACTCACATATGATCCAGCATCCGAGCCAGGACTCGAACACTGGATCATAGCGATGAGAGGCGAGTGGCTTAATATACGGTCAAATACGAGTCAAATACGAATCAAATACAAGTCGAATACGAGTCAAATACGAGTCAAATACGAGTCAAATACGAATCAAATACGAGTCAAATACGAGTCAAATACGAGTCAAATACGAGTCAAATACGAGTCAAATACGAGTCAAATACTAGTCAAATGATAATTTTCTTATTTATTGGTAATACTAATTCACAGGTTCATGTTATTGTATGGACTATAAATTATTTGATTCGTATTCGGTGTCCTGGTATTTCAGATCATATGATCTATTCCCAAGTGAATGTACAGACTAAGGTCTGGATTTTCATTGTTCATAGATTTTCATGAGCCTGGTGTGTGGATTGGGATGAACAATACAGCAAACACAAGCAACTTTGGTTGGTGCGATGGTAGCCCTGTCCAGTTCATGTCCACCATGCTGCCATATTGGACGACAGCCAGTCCAAGTCTCTCTGGACAAAAGTGCGCAGTAATGGCCAAAGAAGGGCAATGGTTGGACAAAGATTGCATGCTTGAGTACCCATTTATCTGTGAGAAACCAGCTCCTCCGTAGTTCTTGATAGACTTGACAGATCATTTGGTAGTTAACCCCAAATTCGTTAGCGCCACAGAACTCCACTAAAAGATTCAATGTATATTTTGGCGGTTTACTGTGATATTGCATGGGAACAAAAGTTAGAAATTTGAAACCTTACCAGCAACCTTTCTTGAATAGTCGAATCTCCATTTGCGGACGCTCTCGTAAGAGGACAGCTCTAATTACGGACAGCTTCCCAAAACCCCGTTTTTTCTCCCATACAAACACTGTATTCACACTTTCCCATTAACGGACATTCTCGTAAGCGGACGCGGCCGGGACACCATAGAGCGAATCCCAATTTACTTTTTCTATTGTTTTCAAGCTCCCGTAAGCGTACACTGTTTCAAATGTTTATAAATGGACACTCGAGGGTTTACAACATCGGCTACTTAATAGTTTAACAGTAGTGTTTATAGCTATTTGCACAAACATTGACCCTTTCAAAATCATCGAATTGAACCTAGAAGCTAAGACCGAAATGGGTCCTGGGTATCGTAGTAATATTTGGATTCTTGTGTGTTCCGGCTATCTATGAATGTGCAAAATAAACGCATCTGGAATTCCAAGTCCTTGTCTCAATCACTGTTTGAAACGTCCATGTACACGCGCTTCTTTAGAATAATCTTATCAGCAGATTTCCCAGTGTTCATTTCGGTCTCAGTTTCTATGCTTTGAAAAAGGTGAATGCATAGTTATTGGAGTTATTGGTCCCCTCCAATAGCTATTAATGGTCAATGTTTGTGCAATCAGCTATATTCTCAGTTCGCTAATGTATTTAATAGAACTACAGTTAGTTTGAATACTAATTGTTTTGAACTCATCCATTAATCATTGAGTCAGACTATTCTGTCTTAAATTGCTATTATAATTAATCTTTAGAGATGCTCTCGTAAGCGAACAACGACACTATTTTACGATATTTGTCCGTTTAAAGAACCCTTTCTCATAGGCGGACAGCTCTACCAACGGACACTTTTTCAGTTTCCCAAGGGTGTCCGCTTACAGGAGATTCAACTGTTCTTTTCCATTTTACCGATACGACTGCCATCTTGAATATATCAATTGTAAGGAAAAATAATGGGATGCCCGGGGCATTATTTACGAGAGTCACAAGAAATATCTCATAAAATGATGTTTTCTCACAAGTTTCATACATCCGTATAAAGATTTTGTACTTACTAAAAATATTTCATCACGAAAAAAACTTCTTTGTAATTTTCCTCCGTCAAATCAGTAGGTTTTGGCTCCTGGGCATCCCATAATTTTTGCTTAAAATTGATATCACTTCAAGATGGCGACTGTATCGGTAAAAAGGTCTATTAGCGGTCAATGTCTGCCTTTGAAGTTCGTACACACAAAGCCAATTAAAATAGAACACGAGTCGCAAGGACAAAACTCCCAACTAATGGTGTCTCCCCTTTGAAAGTTTGTCTCGATACTTTTTCCATCCGTCACCGACTCTCTAAAGCCCGGGAGGGGGGGGGGGGGGGGGGGCACTCCTATCGGAAATTGGCGGGGATGTTCGTCGTACCTTTTAGGGGTAGCAGTAGTAAACCTTTATTCAAACAGCGTGGGTAATCCTTTCAAAATACAAAGTGTTCTGTTATCAATAGGAGCCCTAAATAAATAATGAAAACTAAATACATAAATATATGTAAACTAATTATGATTAAGATATGAGATATTAAAATCAGTGGTCTTGTACCTCTTAGGGTGTCTCAGACTTTAGTGGGTTACCAGAGACTTAGCTGGTACCTTTTACGGTGTTTTCCAGGTAATAAAATACCTATAATAAGCATTACTTGGGACGATTTTAATGATATATTTAATTTAACGATATTTATAATTTTGCACCATGACTTGAATAACCATTTTCCTAACATTTTTTTCCTTTTCAAACCTCTAGCACTTTAATATCAAAGGCTAAGATAATGCATTCACAACTAATACAAAAACCAACATACATTGAAATTATAACGTTCTTAATAATTCAGACACACCAGAGCCAGGGGTGCCTGGGATAAATTCGTCTAACATTACTAATTGAGTACATCCACACCTACAATCATTGCCAGAATTGTTGGCATGATTTTGTCGGAGTGCGCGCGCACAGTGTACGGTAATGAAATTGGCTCCCCCCTCTCCCCCCTGTGCAATGTTGCTGTGAAAATCCCGACACCTACCACTTGGCAATCAGTCCGAAATACCTTTTAGCTAGCAGCAACATTGAACGGGGGGGAGGGGGGTCCAAAAGTACAACCACAAAGTTTACATTTTTAAGAATATCCATCAATTACAAATTCACATCGTACCAACTAATTTTGGCAAGGATTGTAGCTACATCTACATTTATTTATCCTTAAAACCATGAGTATCACAAGGATTTAAAATTGTACTTGAATAGAGCACTTGAGTACTCCTTGAATTCATGTCTCTGCACGAACCCTGAAAATATCTTCATGACGCATAGAAAAGACTTTTCAAGACTGCTAAACGTAAATACTTTCTGGTCCTCGTCTCCATGAAATCGCCCATGTAAACGTACCTAAAAGCCTTGTTTACACTAGCGACACAGTCAAGCGCAAGCAAATTACGTAGTACTCAGTATCGTATTTATCTCATTGGTGTGAAAAAGAAGGCATTCTCTGCTATTAAACAGTACATTAGTGAGTCTGCGTATGTTGCTTGCACTTAAGCCCATATCTACACGAACAAGTCTCCCTGAGTTTCTCATGACAAGGAAAAAATTGATTGAAGGATGTCTTTCTATGCTCGAAATAATCCGGATGAAAAGTTTCACACATTCTTTAGCAGATAAAACATTTTCCACGTGCACGTGCATAATTTCTTGCACGATTTTCCTGCTTAATAATTTTTCTATTGACCAATCAGAAAGCGCCCTTAATACGCCTCCAAAGAATTTTAGAATTTGGTTGGTCGAGAATCATTTGTTTGACCACGTGATATCGAGTACATACTTCAATGATGAACACATTTGAATTCAAAATGCAGCAAAACCAAAGGTAAGAAGAACTGTAGTGTTTTGTTCGATATTTTTGTGAATTTGTTGCTTTTGGAAACTAGACAGAAGTGTAATTGTTATATTCAAGCTCTTGCAAAGAGAAAATTGCTATAAAAGCGAGCTAGATACTGAAATTTGTTTTTAAAATTCAACTGATCGAGCGGAGAGCTTGATACTCATGTGCGTTGCAGTTGAAGCGTTTTGAAAATTAAAGTTTGAGCTTTATAGAGCTTATAGAGATTATATAGACGTGTGTTTTCATTAGCTACTTGCAAGTTTTTATTCGACTTTAAACTGTTCAGTTTAGATTATGATTCAAGACTTCCAAAAAGCCCATCGCTTACTTTCGCTCCCATTAGAAAATATTCGAAGAGAATTCCCTCCAATATAACTATTTAAGGGAATTTTAGTCTTCTTTAATCAGTCTCATATCTGGTCAAATTTACTAACTACTCAAACACTGAGCAATTCGGACTGAGATGCAAAAGACCAGTGTGCGCCTCAATTTATGCAAATATTTCATAGAATTAAGTAATGGTCCGTCTAAAGAAGTGTAGTGCTGAACGGCATGCAGAAAGGTGCTAATTGTGGTATATTTTTAAACCGTTCATCTTATTGGTTAAATCATGAAAAATTGCTATAACTTTGTAGAAAAGCACATCTTTACTTTTTATTTGCATGCTTTATGCTTTCCTTTAATTTAAATACAACATGACAAATTGGTAGCTTTTCTTGTCTATTATGTTTGAGGCCTGTGATTGGTTGAAAGTTTTAAACTCAAAAGAAAATATTTCGAAAGACGAGTTTCAATACATTTTCCTTCAAAAACATGTTTTCCATAGGTTAATACATCCCTGGTATATGAAAATCTCATAATTCTGATGTGGGGAAAGCGTTGTGGCACAGAACAATAGAAAGTGTCACAGTTTCTATAAGGACCATTGCTTAAAACATTTGTTTGATCAACTATTAATTTATGAATCGCATTCCATATTTTCTAGCTGCACTGACAGATGAAGACACCTTGGCTGGTTAGTATGCACAACGGACCTCGAGTAAACCAAATTTCTAGGGTTATTTTTCCAATCAGTCGTCCATTGGCTTTATTTGTTGAATTCCTCGAGGTTCTGGTTGTGTTGTGTGAGTGTGTACGGAGTTCCAAACATGTAGAAGCAACTCGCATCAAAAATTCACATTTTAGATAATTTAGAATATGAATTAGAAATGGATTCTTTTTACTTGTGGTGAATTAAATTGTCATCATCGCTTTTTCGTTCAGTGTTGTTAATATATGTTCATACTTGTATAAACGTTGTTTTGTGCCTGCGAAATCAGACGCCCCTCACTGCCTGCACTCGTCTGTTTTCTTGCAAATATGGCGTGTCATGTAGGGCGCCTGTTGGCTGCAGGCTGCGTTGGAGGTGTTTTGTAAACCTGTCTGTGTGTGTTGCTGCTGATACATTGTTTTCATTCTCATTTTGGCCTGTAATCATAAGTGAAAAGTGTCCATTTCATTCAATAATCTAAAAAAGCATGTAAATTTCACTTAGCATTATCTAGGGTTAGGAGGATCCATGATTTATACATGGACCCAGAGAGTTGCATTAGAGCAAGCTACCACTTTGGAAATTTGTTGCATTTATTAGCTTTTTGACCGGCCATTTCGGCGGCCGGGGTCAATTGGCCTGCTTAGGTTAGCTTTCAATAAATACTTAGGCCTACGAGAGGACAACGCTGGATCACCGATGGAATGGACCTGATCCGACTTTACTCTCAAATTGAGAGACCTCCTTTGTAGTCTGAGTCTGTGTCATGATCTTTAGATGTAGAGCTCGACCATGATAGTTGTTAACTGATCGGTCTACATACAACGCATGCACACTCCCTACAGCGCGTAGGGCGCTTAGATTTCTGCCGTCTTAGGTCTTAGGATAGCGCTGGTCATGCTACAACGTCTGTCGGTATGCACAACTACTTATACGTGTTTTATTCCCCACTACCCACTACTTCCCCCTCCCCCTTCCCCCTCCCCCGCCTTCCACTGTTGTGCGTATCGACGGTAATGGTCGTACTCTAGATTAGCTCCACCCAAATTTAGTGTTGATCAGATTTGTTTTGGCCCGGCCTAACCCAACGTAAATAACGTGGTTCGTCACAAATTGTGATACCATGGCATTTGCACCTTCTGTTTCAGCCAAGTCTACCAAGAACAACCAAACTGGGTTGCGACGACGAGTATTCAAGTGCCATAGCTTTTTCATTTATAGTGGTAGCTTTAGATTAGGAACTTGCATGGGACATTTGAAATTTTGGCTGATTGGCATTAGTTATGTTGTTATCATGATTAATATCGACAAAAGACGAGTTCTTGCTCTTGACTTTTGTCGTTAATTTTTCGTATTTTGGACTGGATGGCAGAACTAGCTCGCGCTGTGATCCTAGCTCCTTCCGTTCGGTTTCAAATCTTTTTTTCCCTTTTTCCCTTTTTCCCTTTTTTCTTTTTCTTTTTCTTTTCTTTCTTTTTTTCTTTTTTTCCTTTTTTTTAGGAAATTTTTTTCTAGGATAGGTCTAGGATTAGGCATGTGTTTCCGGCCCGGTCCACTCGGGACCATAAAGTTACAACGACTTCCACGTACTGAAATGCAGCATTCCTAGGTATCTATCTCAACAACTACATCCTGGTTCCACGTCTTCATCACAAACTATGGGTTTATTCTTCAACTGTTTTGGGAACTTTATCTGCCAGGACAACAATAGATATTATTTACTGTGTATTCGGCAATGTGTGTGAGTGAGTGTGAACAATAGATATACACGTGACTAGTGTATAACAAATTATGATTATTACTCGGGATATCCGTAGGGGGCCCCGAGTCTAGTTTTTTCATTAACTGTGTATTCGGCAATGTGTGTCAGCGAGTGTGCACCATAGATATATTGAACATAGAATAGTAATTTAATTAAAAAATAGTTAAAATTATCTTTTAGATTTATCTGTTTTAATGTCATGGGAAGAAAGCAGCCTGTACTGGACGGTGGCTTTAATGCATACTTTTACTAACGACTTTGAACACTTCATGATTTTACTTTATTTTTCAATCATTGAACGTATCAACAAACTCATCTAAAATAACTCGACGCAAAATTTAAATTGTGAAAATAAAGTTCATATTTATTTTTTGTTCTTGGTTTTGTGTACTCATTTATTTGTAACAATTCCATTTGTAGCATTGGTATATAGCATGTGACGTATTTATTGACATTATCTTATTTATTTGCACATTATTTTGTTGATTTATTTATTTACTTACTTAGATAACTAACAATAGACAGAGTTCAAAAACTGAACCCATGAAACAAAAAAAATTGGAAATCGAATATTTTGTCTCTCTCCCTCGTCCAGCTCGATTTCTACCTTATCCAGTTGTTTCATGGTTTTAGTATTTGAACTCTACATTTCTTTCAGCTTTTACTAACACTTTTCTTTAGTATCTTTCAGTTGTCAGTTTCCAACGTTTGCTAACGCGTTTTCCTTTCAGATTCTACTTATGATTTCCCTTTTCTATTTTCAGATGTTGGCAACGTAGCTTTCCTTCTTCGTTTCCTTAAGATTGTTTTTCCGGCATCTTGTTTTTCCTATTTCATGTACTAACGTTTCATAGAGCCCAAAAACTCAATCCATGAGACATCCACAAACGTGGCGAAATTTCCAACTTTTTTCTAACTCGGTTTGCATCTTTTGTTTGGTATATAAACGATTCTACATTTCTCAGTAATAATTAATGGATTTAGTATTTGAACTCTATATCTTTCAGCTTTACTAACATATTTTCGTTAGTATCTTTCAGTTGTTTCCAACGTTTTGCTAACGCGTCAGTTTTCCTTTTTAGATTCTACTTATGATTTCCCTTTCTCTTTAATTCAGGTGTTTGCAACGTTATGTTTCTATTTCTTTCCTTTTCTTTTAGATTCTTTTCCTATCGTGTTTTTATAAGTTGCATGCATACTAACACGTCATAGAGTCCAAAAATTCAATCCATGAAACATAAACCGAATGACTAAATCACTAACTTTTTTCCATCTAGTTTAGTATAATTTCTAGCTCTTTTGAATCGGTTATTGTTTCTGCATTCCCAAGTTATGTTTCATGTGTTTAGTATTTGAACTCCACATTTCTTTCAGGGCTTACTAAACTTTTTTTTCTTGTGGTTATTTCCAGCATTATTCGATGACTAGTGGGTTCTTCAAATGATTTGTTTTAATTCCATAGTAGGTATAAACTCACTTTCCTTTCCTTGTAGAAGGTTTTCTTTAAACTCTTTCTGCCGTCATGTTTTTATTTTTACATTTCAGACGTTAGCAACTGAACACGGAGTCCCACGTATCATAGCCCTACCATTTGATTTGATCGGATCACATCGCAGCTCTTTGGACAAGGGCTGAGCTAATTATTTCACTGGCTTTCGTTTCTTTCTCTTTTTTCTATCCAATTCAATTCCATTTCTCCTTTAATCATTTAAATTTTGACTTTTTGATTACTGATAAAAGATAAATAACTCAATAATAAAAATAAATTTAAGCAAAATCAAATAAAAGTAAACTGAAGTAAGAACATAGTACAACAAAGTCAAAACAAACCGCTCTGAATAAAATGAAAATCTTCTTTTTGAACAGGTGTCTGTCATCTACGACACCATCTGTCTTTCTCCATGTTTTATCTATTTTCATTTTTCTTCATTCTTTCAATTTCCTCTAAGAGTCTTTCTCATGCAATAAAATTTGTTCGTCTTTTCAGATGTTTCCAACAAGCAGTTAGACTTTAGTGGCCGTATTCGTCGACGCCTACCTGGGTGTTGTTTATCGCTCTTGGTCTACTCTTGATTATTTAGGTCCAAGAATTAAATACAGGTAGTGCATTGTCCAATTATGTCATCTTCTAAAATGCCTTGACATGTCTTGAGTTCTTCCTTGGCTTCACATGCAGACAATAAAGCCGGGCGGCCGACGACTCCAAGAAGCCGGCCTTCTTGATATACGAGGTATCTAAATCACGTGTCTAATTACATATTTTTTGTTTCAGGTGCTCATCGAACGCTGTCATCTTCAGTCATAACTTCCAGCGTATCTGTTCAGGATCGTAGAATGCATCGAACATTTGATATGGAATACTTAGAGAAGGTCCAAGTGAAGCCAACATAGGAAGCACACAACTCCTTTTTAAATTTGTTCGCAATAATTTTACAGCGCAGAGATTGTAAGTGGACGCAGTCGGCATTAGAATTAATAGACCTGTCCGAAGTGTTGTATTACAGATTGTAAGTGGAGGCGGTCGGAGCTATATAATCAATAGTTGTGTCCGTAGCGTTTTACAAGAGATTGTAAGTGGAAGCGGTAGGCATTAAATAATCATTCAAACATTTTTGACCATTTTTACGCTATTTGCATGGCCTATAGTCCATTGAAAATCGTCATTTTTTTGTCATTTTGCATTATATGCATGGGCTATAGTCCATTGAAAATCGTCATGTAAAGCCTCTAGACAATGCAAAATGCGCAAAAAATGGCCCAAAATCCATAAAAACTCTTGGGCTATAGATTCCATCCTTTTGCCCAAAAATGACTGAAATTAAAAGTGGCATAAATAATCATATTTTTTGAAAAGGTGTAAAAATGACCCAAAATCCATAAAACACCGTGGGCTATAGTCCATGCTTTTTGCCCAAAAACGACTGAAATTGAAAGTGGCATTAATAAGCTCTTATTTTTTTAAAAGGTGTAAAAATGGCCCAAAATCCATATAAACCTTTGGGCTATAGTCCATGCTTTTGTCCAAAAATGAGTGAAGTTGAAAGTGGCATAAATAATTCATATTTTTTAAAAGGTGTAAAAATGGCCCCAAATCCATAAAAACCGTCGGCTATAGTCCATGCTTTTTGCCCAAAAATGAATGAAAATTGAAAGTGCGTAAATAATTCATATTCTTTTTAAAAGGTGTAAAAATGGCCCCAAATCCATAAAAACCGTGGGCTATAGTCCATCCTTTTTGCCCAAAAATGAGTGAAATTGAAAGTGGCATAAATATTCATATTTTTCAAAAGGTGTAAAAATGGCCAAAAATCCATAAAAACCGTGGGCTATAGTCCATGCTTTTTGCTAAAAATGACCGGTGAAATTGAAAGTGGCATAAATAATTCATATTTTTTTAAAAGGTGTAAAAATGGCCCCAAATCCTTAAAAACCGTGGGCTATAGTCCATGCTTTTTGCCAAAATGACAGAAAATGACTGAAAATCAAAGTAAGATGAAGAAGTCATATCTTTTAACAATATGTTAAAATGGCCTAAAAACGATGTAAACCGTGGGCTATGGTCTATGCATTTTGCCTCAAAATAACTGAAAATGAGTTAAATTGAAAGTGGCATGAATAACTCTTATTTTTTCAAAAGGTGTAAAAATGGCCCAAAATCCATAAAAACCGTGGGCTATAGTCCATGCTTTTTGCCCAAAAATGACTGAAAAGGAGAGAAATTGAAAGTGGCATAAATAATTCATATTTTTTTAAAAGGTGTAAAAATGGCCCAAAATCCATAAAAACCGTGGGCTATATAGTCCATCCTTTTTGCCCAAAAATGACTGAAATTAAAAGTGGCATAAATAATTCATATTTTTTGAAAAGGTGTAAAAATGACCCAAAATCCATAAAAACCGTGGGCTATAGTCCATGCTTTTTGCCCAAAAACGACTGAAATTGAAAGTGGCATTAATAATTCATAGTTTTTGAAAAGGTGGAAAAAGTGGCCCAAAATCCATAAAAACCGTAGGGCTATAGTCCATGCTTTTTGGCCCAAAATGGCTGAAAATGACCTAGTTTTAATATGGTCATAAATAAATTCATATTTTTGGAAAGGTGTGAAAATGGCCCAAAATCCATAAAAACCGTGGGCTATAGTCCATGCTTTTTGCCCAAAAATGGCTGAAAATGACTAGTTTAAATGTGCATAAATAATTCATATTTTTGGAAAGGTGTGAAAAATGGCCCAAAATCCATAAAAACCGTGGGCTATAGTCCCATGCTTTTTGCCTCAAAATGGCTGAAAATGACCTATTTTAATGTGACATAAATAATTCATATTTTTGGAAAAAGTGTGAAAATGGCCCAAAATCATAAAAAACCCGTGGGCTATAGTCCCATGCTTTTGGCCCAAAATGGCTGAAAATGACCTATTTTAATGTGCATAAATAAATTCATATTTTTGGAAAAGGTGTGAAAATGGCCCAAAATCCATAAAAAACCAGTGGCTATAGTCCATGCTTTTTGCTTTTTGCCAAAATGACAAGAAAATGACTGAAAATCAAAGTAAGATGAAGAAGTCATATCTTTTAACAATATGTTAAAATGGCCTAAAAACGATGTAAACCGTGGGCTATGGTCTATGCATTTTTGCCTCAAAATAACTGAAAATGAGTTAAATTGAAAGTGGCATGAAATAACTCTTATTTTTTCAAAAGGTGTAAAAATGGCCCAAAATCCATAAAAACCGTGGGCTATAGTCCATGCTTTTTGCCCAAAAAATGACTGAAAAGGAGAGAAATTGAAAGTGCATAAATAATTCATATTTTTTTAAAAGGTGTAAAAATGGCCCAAAATCCATAAAAACCGTGGGCTATATAGTCCCATCCTTTTTGCCCAAAAAATGACTGAAATTAAAAGTGGCATAAAATAATTCATATTTTTTGAAAAGGTGTAAAAATGACCCAAAATCCATAAAAACCGTGGGCTATAGTCCATGCTTTTTGCCCAAATAACGACTGAAATTGAAAGTGGCATTAATAACTCTTATTTTTTTAAAAGGTGTAAAAATGGCCCAAAATCGATAAAATCCATAGGCTATAACCCCATGGAAAATGGGTAAAAATTGCCCAATGTTGATAAAACGCAAGGGCTATAGTCTATGCAAAATGCGTAAAAATGGCCCAAAATTGAGAAAATTGAAAGGTTATAGCCCATCAAAAATGCGCAAAAATGGCCTAAAATCGACAAAATGCAAAGGCTATAGCCCATCAAAAATGCGCAAAAATGGCCCAAAATCGACAAAATGCAAAGGCTATAGCCCATCAAAAATGCGCAAAAATGGCCCAAAATCGATTAAATGCAAAGGCTATAGCCCATCAAAAATGCGCAAAAATTGACAAAATGCAAAGGCTAGAGCCCATCAAAAATGCGCAAAAATGGCAGAAAATTGACAAATTGAAAAAGCTATAGCCCATGCAAAATGGTCCAAAATGGCCCAAAATCGACAAAATGTAAAGGATATAGCCTATCAAAAATGCGCAAAAATGGCCCAAAATCGACAAAATGCAAAGGCTATAGCCCATCAAAAATGTGAAAAAATTGCCCAAAATCGACAAAATGCAGAGGCTATAGGCCATAAAAAAATGCGCAAAAATGGCCTAAAATCGACAAAATTTTAAGGCTGTAGGCCATCAAAAATGCGTAAAAATGGCCCAAAATCGATAAAATGCATAGGCTACAACCCCATGGAAAATGGGTAAAAATTGCCCAATGTTGATAAAACGCAAGGGCTATAGTCTATGCAAAATGCGTAAAAATGGCCCAAAATTGAGAAAATTGAAAGGTTATAGCCCATCAAAAATGCGCAAAAATGGCCTAAAATCGACAAAATGCAAAGGCTATAACCCATCCAAAAAGCGTAAAAATGGCCCCAAATCGACAAAATGCAAGGGCTATTGCGCGTGGAAAATGCGTAAAAATTACCCAAAATTGACACAATGCAAAGGCTATTGCCTATTCAAAATGCGTAAAAATGGCCCAAAATCGACAAAATGCAAAGGCTATAACCCATCCAAAAAGCGTAAAAATGGCCCCAAATCGACAAAATGCAAGGGCTATTGCGCGTGGAAAATGCGTAAAAATTACCCAAAATTGACACAATGCAAAGGCTATTGCCTATTCAAAATGCGTAAAAATGGCCCAAAATCGACAAAATGCACAGGCTATAGCCCATGCAAAAAGCGTAAAAATGGCCCAAAATTGACAAAATTCAAAGGTTTTAGCCCGTGCAAAATACGTAAAAATGGTCCACAATCGACAAAATGTAAAGGCTATAGCCCATACAAAATGCGCAAAAATGGCCTAAAATCGATAAAATGCAAAGGCTATAGCTCTTGAAAAATGCGTAAAAATGGCCTAAAATTGACAAAATTCAAAGGTTTTAGCCCATACAAAATGCGTAAAAATGGCCCAAAATGCAAAGGCTATAGCTCATGCAAAACTCGTAAAAATGGCCCAAAATTGACAAATTGAAAAAGCTATAGCCCATGCAAAATGGTCCAAAATGGCCCAAAATCGACAAAATGCAAAGGCTTTAGCCCATCAAAAACGCGCAAAAATGGCCCAAAATTGACAAAATGCAAAGGCTATAGCTCATCAAAAATGCGCAAAATAGGCAAAAAATTGACAAATTGAAAAAGCTATAGCCCATGCAAAATGGTCCAAAATGGCCCAAAATCGACAAAATGCAAAGGCTATAGCCCATGCAAAATGCGCAAAAATGGCCCAGAATCGACAAAATGCAAAGGATATAGCCTATCAAAAATGCGCAAAAATGGCCCAAAATCGACAAAATGCAAAGGCTATAGCCCATCAAAAATGCGCAAAAATGGCAAAAAATTGACAAAATGCAAAGGCTAGAGCTCATGGAAAATGCGCAAGAATGGCCCAAAATCGACAAAATGCAAAGGATATAGCCTATCAAAAATGCGCAATAATGGCCCGAAATAGACAAAATGCAAAGGCTATAGCCCGCCATCAAAAACGCGCAAAATGGCCAAAAATTGACAAAATGCAAAGGCTATGGCCCATCGTAAATGCGCAAAAATGGCCCAAAATCGACAACATGCAAAGGCCATAGCCCATCAAAAATGCGCAAAAATTGCCGTGACAAAATGCAAAGGCTATAGGCCATGCAAAATGCATAAAAATGGCCCAAAATCGACAAAATGCAAAATGCGCAAAAATGACCAAAAATTAAATAAATGCAAAGGCTATAGCCCATTAACAATGCGTAAAAATGGCCCAAAATTGAAAAAGTGCAAAGGCTATAGCCCATCAAAAATGCGTAAAAATGGCAAAAATGTTAAGGCTATAGCCCATGCAAAATGGTCCAAAATGGCCCAAAATCGACAAAATGCAAAGGCTATAGCCCATCAAAAACGCGCAAAAATGGCCCAAAATTGACAAAATGCAAAGGCTATAGCTCATCAAAAATGCGCAAAATTGGCAAAAAATTGACAAATTGAAAAAGCTATAGCCCATGCAAAATGGTCCAAAATGGCCCAAAATCGACAAAATGTCAAGGCTATAGCCCATGCAAAATGCGCAAAAATGGCCCAGAATCGACAAAATGCAAAGGATATAGCCTATCTAAAATGCGCAAAAATGGCCCAAAATCGACAAAATGCAAAGGCTATAGCCCATCTAAAATGCGCAAAAATGGCCCAAAATCGACAAAATGCAAAGGCTATAGCCCATCAAAAATGCGCAAAAATGGCCCAAAATCGACAAAATGCAAAGGCTATAGCCCATCAAAAATGCGCAAAAATGGCAAAAAATTGACAAAATGCAAAGGCTAGAGCTCATGGAAAATGCGCAAGAATGGCCCAAAATCGACAAAATGCAAAGGATATAGCCTATCAAAAATGCGCAATAATGGCCCGAAATAGACAAAATGCAAAGGCTATAGCCCGCCATCAAAAACGCGCAAAATGGCCAAAAATTGACAAAATGCAAAGGCTATGGCCCATCGTAAATGCGCAAAAATGGCCCAAAATCGACAACATGCAAAGGCCATAGCCTATCAAAAATGCGCAAAAATTGCCGTGACAAAATGCAAAGGCTATAGGCCATGCAAAATGCATAAAAATGGCCCAAAATCGACAAAATGCAAAATGCGCAAAAATGGCCAAAAATTAAATAAATGCAAAGGCTATAGCCCATTAACAATGCGTAAAAATGGCCCAAAATTGAAAAAATGCAAAGGCTATAGCCCATCAAAAATGCGTAAAAATGGCAAAAATGTTAAGGCTATAGCCCATGCAAAATGGTCCAAAATGGCCCAAAATCGACAAAATGCAAAGGCTATAGCCCATCAAAAACGCGCAAAAATGGCCCAAAATTGACAAAATGCAAAGGCTATATCTCATCAAAAATGCGCAAAATTGGCAAAAAATTGACAAATTGAAAAAGCTATAGCCCATGCAAAATGGTCCAAAATGGCCCAAAATCGACAAAATGTCAAGGCTATAGCCCATGCAAAATGCGCAAAAATGGCCCAGAATCGACAAAATGCAAAGGATATAGCCTATCTAAAATGCGCAAAAATGGCCCAAAATCGACAAAATGCAAAGGCTATAGCCCATCTAAAATGCGCAAAAATGGCCCAAAATCGACAAAATGCAAAGGCTATAGCCCATCAAAAATGCGCAAAAATGGCCCAAAATCGACAAAATGCAAAGGCTATAGCCCATCAAAAATGCGCAAAAATGGCAAAAAATTGACAAAATGCAAAGGCTAGAGCTCATGGAAAATGCGCAAGAATGGCCCAAAATCGACAAAATGCAAAGGATATAGCCTATCAAAAATGCGCAATAATGGCCCGAAATAGACAAAATGCAAAGGCTATAGCCCGCCATCAAAAACGCGCAAAATGGCCAAAAATTGACAAAATGCAAAGGCTATGGCCCATCGTAAATGCGCAAAAATGGCCCAAAATCGACAACATGCAAAGGCCATAGCCTATCAAAAATGCGCAAAAATTGCCGTGACAAAATGCAAAGGCTATAGGCCATGCAAAATGCATAAAAATGGCCCAAAATCGACAAAATGCAAAATGCGCAAAAATGGCCAAAAATTAAATAAATGCAAAGGCTATAGCCCATTAACAATGCGTAAAAATGGCCCAAAATTGAAAAAATGCAAAGGCTATAGCCCATCAAAAATGCGTAAAAATGGCAAAAATGTTAAGGCTATAGCCCATGCAAAATGGTCCAAAATGGCCCAAAATCGACAAAATGCAAAGGCTATAGCCCATCAAAAACGCGCAAAAATGGCCCAAAATTGACAAAATGCAAAGGCTATATCTCATCAAAAATGCGCAAAATTGGCAAAAAATTGACAAATTGAAAAAGCTATAGCCCATGCAAAATGGTCCAAAATGGCCCAAAATCGACAAAATGTCAAGGCTATAGCCCATGCAAAATGCGCAAAAATGGCCCAGAATCGACAAAATGCAAAGGATATAGCCTATCTAAAATGCGCAAAAATGGCCCAAAATCGACAAAATGCAAAGGCTATAGCCCATCTAAAATGCGCAAAAATGGCCCAAAATCGACAAAATGCAAAGGCTATAGCCCATCAAAAATGCGCAAAAATGGCCCAAAATCGACAAAATGCAAAGGCTATAGCCCATCAAAAATGCGCAAAAATGGCCCAAAATCGATTAAATGCAAAGGCTATAGCCCATCAAAAATGCGCAAAAATGGCAAAAAATTGACAAAATGCAAAGGCTAGAGCTCATGGAAAATGCGCAAAAATGGCCCAAAATCGACAAAAAGCAAAGGATATAGCCTATCAAAAATGCGCAATAATGGCCCGAAATAGACAAAATGCAAAGGCCATAGCCCATCAAAAATGCGCAAAAATTGCCGTGACAAAATGCAAAGGCTATAGGCCATGCAAAATGCATAAAAATGGCCCAAAATCGACAAAATGCAAAATGCGCAAAAATGGCCAAAAATTGAATAAATGCAAAGGCTATAGCCCATCAAAAATGCGCAAAAATGGCCCAAAATTGAAGAAATGCAAAGGCTATAGTCCATCAAAAATGCGTAAAAATGGCAAAAATGTTAAGGCTATAGCCCATGCAAAATGGTCCAAAATGGCCCAAAATCGACAAAATGCAATGGCTATAGCCCATGCAAATGGTCCAAAATGGCCCAAAATCGACAAAATGCAAAGGTTATAGCCTGTCACAAATGCGCAAAAATGGCCCAAAATCGACAAAATGCAAAGGCTATAGCCCATCAAAAATGCGCAAAAATGGCAAAAAATTGACAAAATGCAAAGGCTATAGCCTATCAAAAATGCGTAAAAATGGCAAAAATGTTAAGGCTATAGCCCATGCAAAATGCGTAAAAATGGCCCAAAATCGACAAAATGCAAAGGCTATAGCCCATGCAAAATGCGCAAAAATGGCCCAACATCGACAAAATGCAAAGGATATAGCCTATGCAAAATGCGCAAAAATGGCCCAACATCGACAAAATGCAAAGGATATAGCCTATCAAAAATGCTCAAAAATGGCGAAAAATCGAGAAAATGCAAAAGCTATAGGCCATGCAAAATGGTCCAAAATGTCTGAAAATCGACAAAATGCAAAGGCTATAGGCCATTGTCACTGTTTGCCATTTATAGTCCATTGAAAATCGTTATTTTTTGCCATTTTGCATTATTTGCATGGGCTATATAATTCATCGAAAATTGTTATTTTTTGTCGTTTTTGCACTATTTTCATGGGCTATAGTGTATTGAAAATCGTCAGTTTTGACCATTTTTTCGCTATGTTTATGGGCTATAGTCCATTGAATATCTTCATTTTATGTCATTTTTGCACTATTTGCATGGACTATAGTCCATTGAAAATCGTCATTTTTGGCCATTTTTCTCTATTTGCACGGTGATTTTATTCCATTTTTGCGTAATTTGCATGGGCTATAGTCGTTTGAAAATCGTCCTAGTGGCCATTTTTGCTCTATTTGCATGGGCTATAGTCCATTCATAATTGTCATTTTATTTCATTTTTGCGCTATTTTGATGGGCTATATTCCATTGAAATTCCTTTATTGTATTCCATTTTTGCACTTTTTGCATGGCCGGGCTAAAGTCAACTGAAAATCTTCATTTTATTCTGTTTTTGCGCCTTGATTATGGGCTATATTCCATTGAAAATCGTTATTTTGTTCCATTTTTGCACTGTTTGCGTGGGCTATAGTCCATTCATAATGGTCATTTTATTGCATTTTCGCAGTATTTTCTTTGGCTAAGCTGGCTATAGTCCATTCGAAATGATCATGTTTGGCCATTTTTCCCACTTTGAATGAACAATATTTTACTGAGAGTCGTCATTTTTGTCCATTTTTGCGCTCTTCTTATATGGGCAAAAAATAGCCCAAATGACGATTTTCAATGGAACAGAGCCCCTGTAAATAGTGGTCAAAATAATAGAGCTTTTCTCGCAAGAGAAATGAAATCTTTTCTAATTCAGAAACTTTCTATGGTACTTGCCCACCAACATGGCTGCCATGAAATCCTAGCTCTATTGACAAATACCGTGCTTACTCGTTTTAGCGCCGCCCCCGATTAAGCGCTGCCTCCGATTAAACACCACACCCAAGGACAAAATGATGAGCGCCGCTTTTGTTCCCACAGTGAGGCGCTTATTCAAAAGACTTCCACCAGACTGTCGTCTTGAATAAGGAAAACCAAGTGCGGTATACTCAACGTTAAAATTGTGTAAAAAATAGAGGTTTTGTACATTTGAAGCACGTTTATTGTGTTGTTAACATTTGCTTCACTTATTAAATCATTTATGAGACCTCGAATTAGCGCCACCCCAGGATAAGCGCCGCATCAGAAACCCAAAATTATTAAACGCCGCGGCGCTAAAACGAGTAAATACGGTACAAGACCTCTTTCAGCTTCTTTCAAATTTGGGATGTTTGTAAGTGGACCATGCGCATGATCTGAATATCATGAGAAGTGTAATAATAAAGATGTTTATTTTCACGAACATTCCAATTGAAATTTTTATTCGATATTACTTTAAATTGATGGAGTTCTTGAAGTCGTTTAACAAATCATGTTTTATCAAGTCTAAGGCCTGTAGCCTCGTGGTTTTAAAGTGCCTATCACCCACATTTTTTTATGTTCAAACTCAGTTCTTGTTGGCAAGCATAGTGAAGATGTTTTTATCCTGTTTTTACTTGACTCATGATCATATTTCTGAGATATCAGGGTTTCAAATATCAAAATGCAAATTTGATGATGTAAAAGGAGTTATCATTTTTTTTTTCAAGTCACAACCTGAAAACTTATGGTGGTCGATCCTTCTCTTATGCAGCACCGGAACTCTGGAACTGTCTACCTCTGTCATTAAGATCCTGTTCTTCTGTCAATGAATTCAAGTCCCTACTCAAAACTTACCTATTCAAAAACTACTTTGATTCATAGTCTTTATTATTATTTTATGTTACAGCGCATAGAGCATTTATTTGGATATGCGCTTATATAAATATATTATTATTATTATTATTATTATCATCATTTATTATACAAAAACAAGATAATTTAAGATACTTGAATTTTTCCATTTGTAAATTATTTCCATTGGTAAAACCTGTTGTTGAGTGAAAACTCCAGCTATCAAACTGAAGGCCTCTTTTTGTAAAAGCCATGAGAAGTTGGCAGTGTTGACTCCTTTTACGTCATCGCATTTGCATTTTGAAATTTGATACCTTTATATCTCAGAAAATAGTGGTCTAGGAAAAACAGGATAAAAGATCTTCACTATGCTCACCAACAAGAACTGAGTTTGGAAATAAAAAAAAATATGGGTGATGGGGGCTTTAAGCACTCCTGCTGGTTTGCTGGCCTGTAACAAAACAAGCAAGGGACTGGGTCTAAGTTTGGAAAACCAACTTAATTAAGGTCCCAGAAAAACATTACGCGAAAGAGTAGCATACAACAAGCCCGCTGACCAAGTATGAGGATGTTTGACTTAATAGAAACAAGGTTATCAGCATTCAAACCCTGCCAAAATGACAAAGAATGGTGTCCAGCCAAAAAGTCCAGCCAAACCATATACATTCTCTGTATTTCAAAAAAATTTTAAAACATCATAATTCTATTTCCATTAATAGCTCAAACCTGATCAAATTTTCAATTCTTGCTATATTTTTGTGTTCTTTTCTTATGATGGAGTGTGTTTGAGAATTAACTCATATTTAAGAAACTTGGTCCCAGGTCGTTTTGTTACTGGCTAGTTAAACTTTACATATATCAACTTTTTGAAAGTGAGGGTTATCGGCCTGAAGGGAGCTCCGCTATAACCCACATAGCACTCTGGCTATTTGTTTGATATATAGCTATTTGCATAAACGTTGACCCTCCAAAACAGAAAAACTGAGACCGAACTGAATATTGTGAAATCTGTTGATGAGATAATTTCATTGTAGCGCGTGGGCATGCGGACGTTTTCAACATTAACAGCGACTGAGGCAAAGATAAAACTAAGAGAGCGAAACTCAGTATTGATGTCTGTGCGATGTTCGTGACGGCTAAGGCTATTTTTAGTAACTTGGCCATCGCGCGCGCAAGGCTCTCAAACAATAGAATTTGATTTTTGACGTACGTGCGGACGGGACCGTTTGCTTTCGGCTTTTGTATTCTATTATTTAAACATATGAAAATTCATATATTACTTTTGTACCCAGGAGCCATTTCGTTCTTGGCTTCGTAGGTTCGATGATTTTGAAAGGGTCAATGTTTGTGTAGGTATACATTTTCTTAAAGCTAAATGATGTCTATATGCTGAAACCTTATTACATTCACGTTCAGACGGTTAATATTTGTTACATTTGATTTATATTAATGGTTGTTACTGCAAAATGGGTGATACAATCCATCAAAATTAGTAAGTAGGAAGTTTCAGCAACAGACGTTTTTGTCAACACGGACGTCAGACGTACATTTTTGTCCGTGTGAGCGCCGTCATAGATGAGGTTCCCGTTCTCGCTAGAACGTCAGTTGAGGCTTTCTCACGTTCTAGATTTCATCTATGATGGCGCACGCACGAACAAACACGGCGTGCGTCCGTGTTGACAAAAAACGTCTCGTGCTTAACCTCCCTATTGTTGCGTCGCTTGCACCAAAAAAGACGTACCTTACTATATATATATCCAGTAGTCCTAATATCTCATAAAAACGGTGCGCTTTCCTGCCTCATCCGACAAATTTCGATAGCTTCACGTATATTGTCTTGACTTTGATCTGATATTTGGTTTCCAAGAAGTCTCAAATCGGTAAGTCTACAGTGATCAGTATCTCGAAGGGTGTCACACAGGTATGACGCACCTTGATCCGTTATCTGATTACTCCTGAGATCCAAACATCGCAGTGGACAGCTTTCAAGTTCTAGAGCGTGACAAAGTTGTAATACACCATCATCTGTTATTCGATCACTTCCAAGGGTAAACATATTAAGATGGCAATTTCTTTGGATGACAGCATCATGCAAGTAAAATATACCTTGATCTGTTATCTGGTTGCTCTCAAAATACAAAGCAGTAAGTTTGCAATTTGGATGTTGGACAGCAAGACAAAGACATAAAACACTTTGGTCTGTGATATTGTCACTTCCAAGTTCCAACTGAGTCAGCTGACAGCCTTCATGTTTGAGGGCATCTCCCAGATTTGACACACCTTCATCTGTAATCCGGTTACTTTCTAGACTCACGTATCTAAGTTGACAATTTGCATGTTTGAGAGAGCAACATAGATATGATACTCCTTTATCGGTTATTTCCTCATTTCCAAGGTGCAAGGAAGTCAGTTGACAGTTTTTATGATTTAAGGCATCACAGAAGTGCGATATACCTTCATCTGTTACTTGGATACCATGAAGACTTAGATTGATAAGTGAGCGGCACTGAACTTGTTTGAGAGCCTCACTCAGGTATGACATACCTTTATCTGTAATCTGCTTATTCCCACCAAGGTTCAAATCAGTAACTTGGAAGGATTTGTGTGAGACAGAATTGCTTAAGTGCAAAACACCATTGTCTGTTATCGCATTACGAGCAAGATTGAGATGAGTAATACTGCAAGTTCCATCCTGGTGTAGAGCATCACACACATATGATACGCCTTTATCAGTCATCTCATTGCCACTAATGTCTAACTGGTTAAGTTGACAGAGTTTCTCCAAGTTTATTCGTGCAAACAAAGCTTTAATGCCATCGTCTTTGATTCTACATTCACTGATCAGCAAAACTCCAAGGCCTTGAGCTCCTTCTTTTAGTAAAGGGGCCAGTTCTGAACACCCACGCACACCCAATGCGTAGTTACCGCTCAAGTTAAGTGAAATCGAATTAGACTGCAGATGTTCCAAAGTATAAACAATAGCAGTGCAATCAAAAGGTGAGATACCAAGTCTAGAGAAATCTATGGATAGCTCTTGGATTGACATTAATTCCAAAGTGGCTCTCATAACAGCATTTTCATCACGAAGCTCATATAAGCATTTCATCATCAATAAACTTAACTCTGCATCGGAGACTATCAGACTGGTCTTCAGAGAACCCACAATGCATTCAATAACTTGAACAGCATCTTTTGTGCTGATAAGCCCTGCTATGAACTGGATTACAAGTTGCCAGTTTACTGCTGAGTCGCCTGCGCTTCTTTCTTTGATAAACTCTGCTATTTGTTTAGAATCCATCTTTTTGACAATTTCTTTCGCAGCAAGATATTCTTGAAGAGTCAGATGAAGGAAGCAATACTGAGATGCTCGTGGAAATCCAAATGGAGGAATTTCCTTGCTTGGCATGCGATTTAGTAGTCCACAATCTTCTATTTCTTGAACCTCTACTTTTTGAAAGATCAAGTTATTTTCGTGTATTCCTTTCCTTGCAAGTGATCCTAGCTTTAACAGGCTTTCCTCAACTGGTGGAGGAAATTCTTCTTCATAATAATAATCTGCATCGTCTCTTTTTTTATAGTCAGGGTGATGTTTAAATACTAGCATTCTTAATACACCTGTATAAACATTGGTGAGAGTTGTTGGTAACGAAATAGATTGGCAATCTCCCGGTGACTCGATGTTAAATTGTAATAAATTACAAACAATTTCGCAGGTAGCTGGAATGTAACATAGGTACAGCAGATTCATGTTACCTTCAATATATTGCCACATTGTCTTTGCCGTTTCAGGGTCATCCCTAGAAAAACTATCAACAAACAGCTTGACTTTTTCAGGGGTAAATCCCATGATTTCAACCACTCTGTCAAAACAGTGAAGTAATTTCACATTGTCAATGGCATGGGGCCTTGTAGTTGTCACAATTGTAGCCCCAGAAAGCAGTTTGTTTTGCAACAATTTAACATAGAGAGCAGAAACCGGAATGACATTCATTACACCATTTGATCCACTGAATTCTGACTCATCATGTACTAAGTTTTTTCGACTATCATATTCATCTAATCCATCAAAAATTATAAGCACCTTCTCAGGATTATTGATAAGTGAATGAAAATGGTCCTCGTCTATTGCGCCCTCTGAGAATTCCGCTTCGGTACTGAGTAATTGCTTTAGCGACATTGCAGACGAGTTCAAAGATCTAAATCTAAACAAAAATACATAGTCAAAGGGGATCCTTGTCTTGGCCCACTCACGCATGATCTTGGTACACAAAGACGACTTTCCAATGCCTGGGCGACCAACAACAAGAATCTTGGAGTAAGATTCATAGTCAGAAAGAAACAGCTCTCCAAGTTTCTCTATTCTTTCAGAACCTTCCGGTGGTTCAATGTATGCATGCATCAATTCCAATCTGTTGGCCCTGTTTTTAAAGTCATGGGTGACTCTGCCAGAGTAAATGATTAAATCAATTAAAAGATCGTCATAACACTTTCTCTTGGTATTTTCCCCTGAAGTTGATGGGATCAGAGGCATAGCAAACTCAGTTTGTTCCAGTATGCGCATTCTATAATTATATTCGGCATCGGCACGCAGCAGCTCAGAGTATGGCCGCCGGATAACAGCAGGAAAAATGGCTTCATGGAAATCAAGATGCCTTCGACAAAATTCAGAGTCATAGATCAGATTCCTTTTACGTCTAGCTCTCACAAGAAGAAATAATATCTCACAGAGCACAAGGAAGGTAAAAATGACGTGTAAACTGAAAGTAGTTTTTGCAAAAACAGTTTTCTGTCTTGCCGCAGAATTCTGGCATTCAATCAGTAGAGATGAATTAGCAAATGATGCATTCAAATTCACATTGGTAGCTCGTTTCATAGATTTCAACTGGCAATAAAATCTTGATGGATACGAAAGGTTTGTCAATACTTGGAAGGCTATAAAGGAACTTCCCAAAACTAGTCGAGCCAGCAAGTGAATCAGGTAAATGAAGAAAACACGACGACTTCTAGTTCTCGGTATAGGTCGAGGGTTTTCAGGATCATGTATACATGCTTGTTGTACTTGGTCAACTTGAGGTGCAAGGCAACCACTATAAATGATACAAATAATTGCAAGCAAAGAAAATGAAAGAAGTACGAATCCATATAGTGGTAATGGTGAGTTATAGAGCTGATCATACTGATTGAAACACTTTGTTTGCAGGAAGCTTTGGTCAGTAAGCCTGTGGCTCTCACAGTGAAATAGTCGATGCTCAAGTGGCATTACGGCAATTAGCCCAACAAGAATAGCTCCTCCAGCAATTCCACATAGTATTGCAACATAATAGCCCCATTTACTGAAATGCTTTGGATTCAAAAACGTTTTTAAACATGTTGAATTATCCGCCATAACACCACGTTATGAATGAAAACGCCTTCCCCGTGACTCAGAAATGTAAACAACTTTCTGAAAGAATTTGTAATTAATACTCCGCGATCGCATTCGTCTGATCATGACCACGACCTTGACATGCATATTAAATAAACGGACGCCTTTAGACATGTTTAGAGCTCCAACGTAAAATGCAGGTGGGTCTGCAGCGCATGCTCACTGTCAACAACTTCCGGAAGATCGTCGATGGGCACATGCCGGTTTTGTCAACAATAGAATGAGAAGTAGCAACTACAGTGAAAGCCATTCATTTCGCCATTCACCATATAATTTTCTTCGGAGATTTTTCAGCAAGAGGTTCTTCAAGCGAAGGTTAGGTGTTTTAGAATTAGGAAATTGTCCTTCAGTAGGTTAGGTGGCTTACAGTTTATATTTTTGCTGTCTCCTTGGACGCTTAAAATCATGACGGAGAGGCAAACAAAGAATCTGGCGAGCGTTTATATAACAGATTGCCATTCAAGTACGCAGTAGATCGATAGAGAGCTTGACCTTTGAAGCGTTAATTGAGTGACAAAACTAAATATTGGCGAGTGTGACTATAAAACGTTTTCAAATATGACAGCAGTGATTAGGGTCCAAATTTTGAGTCGTACGGAAATTGCAGATAATTTTCTGTTATCAATTCTCCATGTGAAATCATGCATTTTTTACAGTAATAAGAACGTTTCCTCTGCTTAGTATTGTTGTACACCTATTTCAAAAAAGGTTGTCGTATGAGGAGCCTCAATGGTCCACGCAATTAGACCGAAAAGGAGTATGGGTAGTTGCAAAACTTCACTCTCTTTTCGGATTGGGTCTTGATTTTAACATCAACAAAGTACGTACTTTGGAGTTTAAGGTCAGGACAAGCTAGATGTAAGTTATTGTAAGTTATTTATGTGGTTTAATAACTTTAGTAATTTTTAATCATGCTTCCTTTTAGGTGAGTCGCGTAGGCTCGGTCCGACGTTTATTGAAATAGGTCTATGTATGACAGCAACATAAATCGTCAAAATTCTCAAAACCGCAAACCGCGTAAGAAGTCTGAAGTCAAAAACCGCCAGTTAAAATAACAAGTAACCACAAAACCGCATCACCGCAAACCCTTACGACCCTTCGAGGTCGCTTACGGGAACTAGGAAGTGCCAATTACAGTAATTTGCATTGGAACCTTAATTTGGTACGTTTGAAAACTGATCGCACAGGCAGCTAGGTAGTCCCTTGCGAGAGGGGTCGCAAGTGGAGGTTCGACTGTATATGTACACCCGGCCTACATTGGTTAAGTAATGTATAAAGAACGAGAGAGCGTGTTATATCGGTGGATAAAGATCCGAGCCGAAGGCGAGGATCTTTAGACCCGATATAACACGCTCTCGAGTTCTTTATATTACTTATCAAACGTCTAGTTGTCAATTATCATATTGGACCAGAATTTTCCAAGTTTGACTACTTTTGGCTTAGAAAATCCAACTTCAAGTTTATGCAAATGAACAAAAATCTTTATCCGATATAAAGATCTACGTTCCGGTAGTGATTTCCATTGTGTTTTCTAATGAATTATTAATGAGTTTGATAATAACTGTTCAACGTGAGAAACGTAAACTAAATCTGCGCTAAGTTGATACAATTTGTGTAGAGTACAATGCATCAAAAAACATCATCGGGATCAGAAATTTGGCTGTTCAATCGGGATCAGGGATCTACGTTTTTAATGGTAAAAAACTATTTGCAAATTTCGGAATCACATATCCGATATAAATGCAAAGCTTGAAGGATCTGCAGACTGTGTAAGAACCACACCACTACCCAAGCCAAGATACACTGCAAGTTTGATATAGGCCTTTACGTTCAATAAACTATACTATACGCGGCACGAGAACCGTCTATAATTTCGCACCTTACAGAATATACCTCTTAAGAAGAACCACTGGCTACCATTGCTTTCTTTTCAAACCTCTAGCACTTTAATATCAAAGGCTGAGATAATGCATTCACAACTAATACAAAACCAACATACATTGTGATTGCACTTTTCCATAGTTTGGAAATAGAAAAGAAATCTAGAAATTAACGTACTTTGATATTTCAGACACACCAGAATAAAAAAAGGTCCTAATACTAGTTTATCTAGATCAATGTGATCTCATTTAGTACATGTAAGGTGGCTCTGAACAAATCAATGGGGACCCAGGGCTAGATCATGTCTAAAACTTCCTTCCAGAGAAACAAACCCTAGGAAGTACACTTACATTCCTGTGCTCGGTTGTTTGAAAGGGGGTTAGGGCAATACGAATGAAAAACGCATTGCGCATGCTCGAAAATTCCGCCGGAATTCGTAGACGTTCGTGTTTCGAAATAAAAGTACCGTATATTCAACTGTCGTGTATTATTGACCAGGCAAAGAGAACAACTAAAGTAATAATATAGGAAAAAATAAGCACTAACTTTTCACGGACAGCCTTAACTTACAGGATTTACTAAACCTCCAATGGTTTTATTTAAAACTTCCAAATATGCGCAATGCGTTTTTCATCCGTGTCGGTCAGGGCTAACCCAGGGTTAACGCTAATGGTTTTCTTTAGATTTAATACTGGGGTAGTGAGGTGCTAAACTATCAAACAACCGAGCCCTGGTGGATACTCTTATGACCATTTATCGTATTATAGTTATAACTATCACCTTTCAGGAAGATAGAGTTAACTATGAAGAATTCCTTTTTAACAATACGGCCATTTCTACGAGACCGAATAGGACACGCCTTAAATAAGGTTCGACCCTTTCAGTATAAACGGCACTTTTAGTCTAAGACGTACCTTATTCAAACTCTATCAACGAGCAGGTCAGAATGCTATTCCTCGAGAAGGGGTGCATTAGATTAAAAGTGTCATTTATACGGAGAAGTTTGAGCCTTAGATAAGACGCGCCTTATTTTCACTTGTTTATCGTATGTTTGTGAAACAGCACCGCACGGTCACGGCATGGTTACGGCAGGAATTTTAAATGTTTTTATAGACATCACGGCACTGACAAGGCCACGGTACGGCGCGGTCCGTTTCACACTCATACGAAATCTGCTCTATAATATTTCTTTACAAGTTGTTTTAAAAACCGCCAAGTGTAACAGACCTTACAGTGCCAGGTTTTGGAACAATTCTAGCTATGTGATTTATACCAACTTTAGATTGCAATATACACATGAAATGAACACTTGTTATATATCCATAAACATAGAGTATGTAACATATTGAACAGAATAGACCAGTATTACTATAGACCTTCCCAAATCTGCTTGGGTAACCATGGATGTAACAATAGTTTCAAGGCGAAGCTAGATAAGACAAATACAGAAAATGCATATATTTGAAAACCTCAGTATTGCCTCGAATCTATTGTTGCAAATTCAGGAAAGGTGTACTAGAGATGCAAGGTGTCTTTGAGATAAGAGTTGCCAGTAAATAGATTCTTATTTTTAGTTAATAAGTAAACTGGATATGTACTCCAGTTACAGTTCATTGACCTGAAGACATTGTCGCCATGACAACGTAACGTCATACATCAGGGATTTAAAACCAATCCTAAATAAACAGTCTGACTCTATTAAACCCTTTTTGTTTAGAAGTTTTACTTAAGAGGCGGTAAAAAAAGAAAGAGAAAAAAATTGCACCGGAATGCATTAGTTTCCAAAATCTGTAGCAATTTTTTGTGGTTTCAGGTATATTGCAATCGCCTAAGAGGACCTTAAATGCTAGTCAAATTAAACATTATTGGATACAAATACTAAAAATAAAAACAATGTCTAGATACAAATGATTGGCTGTACAGAAATCACGTGACATTCTCTATCATTATTCTATTGGTAGATGATGTATATATACTTATATATATGCAGTAAAGTGACTGGGATTTGAATGTATACACTTCATCGGCAAGATTAATTATAATCATATTTAAGGTCTAATGTTAACCCGGACCATTGGCAAGGGGCGGTGTCTCTGATGAGTTTGGAATTGTTGGTCTGGGGAAGGAATAGGAAAATAGGAAGGTTAGAGCATGCATAGGCTTGATTTCCAGCCATGAAGGATTCTAGGTTTGGTTCCTGAAAGGCTGATTAGTGCTAACTCAGGTTAAACTCATCAACAGTGATGAGGTTGGGTGAGGTGCCACAATGCTGCCACAAGGGACCCACTGTCCCCGGCAGCAGGGCAGTAACCATGGTAACCAACCACGAACCACCAACAACGATGTGCTTGGTTAGCGCTAACCCAAGGGTGAGAACCTTTGGATTTAACCCTGGGTTAGTTAGTGCTAACCCCACCTTCAAGCAACTGGGCCCTGGTAACAAATCCTAGGATTTGTAACTGGACCCTTCATGGCTAGTTGAGTAGTGTTCTGGGGCAAGGAAGTCATAGCCTCCTAGTTTATGTAAGAACTGTATGGAAGGTGTCAGTGATGTCAATATATAGCACTGCTATGGATTTGTCGTGTAGTCGGCAATAACAGTTTGTTTCCATTTTTCAGCATTTTCTCCCCTACACTCTAACCCTAGTAGTTTAACTCTTTTGGTGTCTCTGTACACAGGGTACCCAGTATGAACTCTTGATAAACATAATATGGACTTGGAAACATATAACTATATCAATCAGACAAAAATTACTTACTGAGACTTATCTATACTGCTACATTCTGATTGGCTATCAGAATTCTCAAAATCAACAGGCCCATTGTCTTTAGGGCTTTGTGATTGGATACTTATGACAGGGGAGGGGTAATCAGCCACTGGCTCTTCTCTGCTGTTCTGGCTTACCTGTGAAAAGGAAAATGAAAACATCTATATTGCATATATGAGAAAAATGGAAGGAAGGAAGGAGGGAAGGAAGGAAGGAAGGAAGGAAGGAGGGAGGGGAAAGGAAAGAAGGGAGGGAAGGATTGAAGAAAGGAAGGAAGAAAGAAGGGAGGGAGGAAGAGGGGAGGGAGAGAAGGAAGGAAGGAAGAAAGTGAGGGAGGAAGGAAGGAAGGAGAAAGGGAGGGAGGGGAAGGAGGGAGGGAGGGGAAGGAGGGAGGGAGGGGAAGGAGGGAGGGAGGGGAAGGAGGGAGGGAGGGAAGGAAGGAGGGAAAGAGCAAGCAAGCAAGCAAGGAATGGAGGAAGGAATTGAGGAAGGGAGGAAGGAAGGAAGGGAGGAAAGAAAAACTAAGAGATGAAAGCACTTAAGGACAAAGGAAGTTGGGTAGGTGAGTGGCTTGAGAGGGAGGTTCTCCATGTACTGTACAGGATGACAATTGACTCCAAGAACCATCATGCATGCACATACTGTATAATAGTTCATCAAACAGATGAAAAAAAAATTGAATGAATAAAATGACCTTCCATATACATACAGTTTTATCAGTATCAACAGATGTAGGCTTTGGTGTTTCCATTACCATATTGCTGAAAGCTTCTACTTTGAGTTGAAGATTATCAGGTGATCTGAGGAAGGACAACACAGTTGTTAATACTGCTACAAAACAAATGGATTCATAAATTATACCCATATTTTTAAAACAAGCTAAATTGTAAACTTACATCAATTGTTTAGTATCTTTAACAAGTAAAGAGTCGTCTTCATCAGAGATATCGTCATCACTGTCATTGGATGCCAGTGGTACGCCATCACCTTTTTCACAACTTTTGAAATTATATACACATAAGTAAACATATGAACTGGATGAGGGAAACAATTTTTTACAGAAGTCTTTCCCCAAAAAATTAACAGGGGTGGAAACAATTTTGACCATGGTTATTTATTGCTATGCTGTGCATGATTCTTAATCTACAGTTTTAAAAGATGTCAAAATAATTTGAAATTCATTAAAACTTCTTTCAAAATCCTACGTTTTGCTGGTTTGATGACGTCATGATGACATAGGAGATGATGTCATAACACTCTGGCTGTCGTCAACTCAACTTGTACTCAAAGTTTCATGTCTTTCTATTATTTGAGTTTTATGAGTTTTATGGACAACTAAAATTTCCCTAGCAATGGGCAAAATAAGCCTCCCCCCCCCCCAAAAAAAGGACCTGGAATTACTTGACTTTGTTGTAGGACTAAAAGTGTTCTTCAAAAGTGTCCTAAAAAGAGTTTGTATTTTATTAAGGAAGTGTTCTATGAAGAGTGCCTTATTTTTGCTTGAATAAAATGGCCCTATCATTTCCCTGTTTCCATATCCTCTTCAACATCCAATGCAAAAAAGTGTGTGGGCAATGATTAATGCATTATCCACCAGGGTGAACACTGTTCTCTTTCACTTTGTACTACATTTACATAAGCTGACACAGGAACCCAAAGGATCATTGACATTTACCTGTAGTTAGCAGCCCGTGGAGGAAGAGGTGCTGTTTCTACTGTGGATGAGTTCCCAAGGTTCTTATTTGGACTGTGTTCATTTGGTTGATTAAGAAACACACTACTTGTATCAAGTACTAAGCCTTTACTGGGGTCATCACTGGGATAAATGGAGGGATAACAATTATTAGAAGAGATTATTATCAACATCATGCTGGTACTGTACACTAGCTGTGGCTGGCTAGTTTCAGGAATCTAGCAAACTCCCACTGTTTTAAATATCACAGTATTACATTAGATTCAAATTAAGGCATACCTTGGCTCTTGCTTAGAGGGAGTCTCTTGCTTGTCTTCCCCTACCACTATTTAAAGAAATCAATTGATTATGATTCAAATTTAAAGAAGAACTTCAAGTAATAATGTTTAATGAGGATACCAACTTCACCAGTAAAGGTGATTTACCAAAGAGTCCTAACATAAATATAAAATAAACATAAAACCTAAAATCTCAATATCTAAATATAAAATATAAAAGCTATGAACTACATTCGATAATACAAAAATATGATTGAATGTTCAAGATTGATTTCCAAATGCATGAGTACATAATATATCATTAAAATTGCTAATCACCAGTCAAAATTGTTACACATAATACATGTGCATATAATTATCATTATGCTCTTACTATAAGGTGAAGCAGAAGATGTTGTGGAGTTATCATTTTCAGATGGTACTGGAGAGGTTTCAGTTTCCATGGCAACTGGTGAGTCAGGTCTTTTATTTGTCTCTTCCAGGCTGTATTAAGAGAAAATATAATCAGGTTTATACATGACAGCTTCTTCATTGAAATGCTTTTGATTCTATAGAGGTACATGTACTCAAGTGATATTAATAGCACATCATTTTCAACTTCCATCAACACCGCTATCAATACAATCATCATCATCATCATCATCATCATCATCAATTCACAAGAAAAAAATGCAAATTCCCAACTTGGGGTTTCCCTGGGTCTAAACTGGGAATCTGTTCTATTTTACTTGAGAAATCTGTAATACCCAAACTTGTAAAAATAGAACAGATTCCCAGGGATTCCCTGGTTAGACCCAGGGAAGCCCCATATTTGATCCAAGCTGAGAATGGACATTTTGTTCCTGTGATTACATCAGCCTAATTATCACCCTCAATGATGATGCTCATTAACAGAACTCTTACTTGCTGGCAGCAGCCATGCCTATATCAGTAAAGTTATCAAAATTGGCCCATCCTGTATCAGAGGCATTGTTAACTGGTGCTTTGTCCCAGCCTACATCTGATGCATCCATTGACACAGCTTCATCCATCAATACTTCACTAGAGTCAAATTCATTCCAAGCTGAAAGCAAAAAAAAATCCAATAAGAATTTCCATGGACAACACAAATGCAAAATTAATGTAAATGCTAGGGCAAACATTGTCTGCACATGAATGCAAATGCAAAGATTATTAAGTAGATATGTATTTGTAATAAATTTATTGTGGTGTTTACACTTAATTACAAAGATAAAGACACGATGGCTTGCAATTTTATTTGCACTAAGCCTCTTTTTGATAAAAAGTCAAGGACGTCAACAAGTGCAAATGCAAGAAAACAAAAGAAAACAAAACATTTTTCATTTCTTGCATTAACACTTGTGTTTCTTAAGTTCACACATACAGTACATCAGCTTCCACTTTTATCTACATGTCTGCAGTTGACAGTGTACTTTTTCTAATGACTTACAATTTGCAGTGTCAATGTCCATCTTATTTTCACTGGCTATGTTCTTTTTTGCTGGTGACATGGTAGGACTACCACTATCATCTGTAAAGACTATTCTGTCATCGTCACTACCCGAGCTCCCTGCACTCTGTTGCAGTGGAGATTCTTGATCTTCTTCATCACTACCAGTGCTGTCACTGTCGCTGTCTGATAACGTGCTGAAGAATAAACGGCACTACTTTAAAGCCCTAAACAAACACTTCCAACTTCCAACACCGTTGGCTACAACATATTGGATGCATCTGAACACTGATTTAAGCCAACAATGTCCAACACTTCTTTTTGTTGTTTTCACCAATGTTGAACACAACACAGGGTCCATTAATTTTGAACAGTCATCTATTAACTGTCAACAATGTTAGATGTTGTTGGAAGCATTAGGATGGCTTAGGACGCAGATCTAGAGTTCCATTCATAATTAGTATGAACTTAACTCTGCATTCTTGGCCCTGTGCAATTGCTTCCAACATCATCTAGTAAGTTTAATAAAATGTCTTCTAGAATTTTGTACCAGCTCAAAACAAAAATTCATTAATACCTTTTTCTGTTTTCAATTACTGATGAAAATGTCAATTCTTTTTCTTCCCAAACATCCTGAAAGAATTGAACAAAACAATGACTACCTAGAATGTACAATTCTAATAATACAATTCTAATATACATGTACAATGTATGTAATCACAATTCCAAGCAGTAGTGTAACCTTTCTTTACTATTCATGTTTTTCAACTTTTTGATGTCATAACAAGCAGGAAAATGTATACAAAACCTCACAGGAGGGCTCAATTTGGAGAGATGTAGGAAATAATTTGAAAGGACAGGCTTCTACAGGCTTGGATCATAACCTGTGCATACAGTATAGATACATAGTCAAGACCAGTTGGTATCACTTGCCAGGTCACTCACCTCTTCATCGCTTCCACTGTCATCAAATTGTTGTATCTTTTCATTACAACAAGCCTCAAACAAAGCTGAATTTGGCTAAAGGCAAAGTGTGTGAAATAAATACAAAGCATTAAAAAGAGAATACCCATTAAAAGTATGACAAAACCATTTTGCTTACATTATCTTCGTTAGCATTGATATTGAAGCTGATATCACCAATCCTATCAAATTGAGAACTGAAAATAAAAAACAAGAATTAATTAACTTTTAATAATTCAGTGATTGCAATCATCACCACCACTAGAGGATATTTTGTATGACTGTGAAAACGGCACAGCATGGTCACGGCACTCTTACGCTGGGAATTTTGATTGTTTTTATAGACATCACGGCACTGACATGGTCATGACACAGAGATGTCTCTTTCATACTCATAGGAAACCTGCCTTACTACCACCACCATCCTTATCGCTGTTGATTACAGTACATGGAATGGCTGTTTTCAGCTCATGCTGCAGGTGAGTGAGCACACAGCCTTGAAAAGCATCAAGATGTTTTCTCTGTGGTTCCAGGAAATATCAATGCCCCACCATGGAGGAAATTTGTATTAGGACCCCCCCCCTCCCCCCCTCCCCACATCACCTGGAACTTCCAATGTTGTTCTAAACAACCCCCAATGAATTTCCAATTCCCTCCATGGCAGACAGGGGTTTCAGTAATTTTTTAATTAGAAAGTGAGCTTCGAAAAATACCAGGCTGTTTGTAAAAAGGAAATTGAAAGATGGAATCCACTGTAAAATAGCCAGTGATAAGAGGTCACAGTTAAACATATCCAAGGTGTTTCTACTTACGTAATGGCATCATTAGGTTCTTGAAATTCATCTCCATCCAAACCAAAAGTGTCCATAAAGTCTGCTGTCATCTGCTGCATTTGATAGTTGGAGAAGACCTATTGATATAGGTATAATAAAATACAATATACATATCTTGCAGGAAAAGGTCTTTCGAAAAAAAAGTTATCCTCTGATCTCCTTGCAATGAATTCCTTTCAGCAAATTTCAGTTGGCCCCACTCCTATAGCAATTCCTCTTCCCACAAGTCAAGTCATACAATATAGAATACACTTCTACACAAGAAACTTTTCTTTGACAAGGAAAACTTGTATATAGACAATAAAAAATTGTCATTTTCTTCCCTTGTCCAAGAAAACTTGCTTCCGTAGATGCGGCTTTATTATTGTTATTGTTGTTAAAGCAGCTATAAATGAGAGTAACCTAATTATAGATGCATTCACCCTGAAATAACTAAAGAGTTGCACAAAACTTTGCATGGTACAATCCAGGCCCCAGTTGTACAAAAGGTGGATAGCACTATCCTTATCCAGTGAATTTATAAGAAAACACCATCATTCATCCAACATATACAGTTATTGCTATCCACCCTTTGAGCAATAGGGGCCAGATCTTTGCCTCCCTTTCCCTCCCTTGAATATTCATCATGCATCCATAAATCATTAAATTCAACATACATGTTGTAGCGAACTTTCACTTGGTAAGAATGGTACAGGCTTGTAATTACTATCATCATCATCATCTGATGAAGACTGTAATGGATGATGACCAACCTAATATAATTAATCAGCCAGAATTAAATTAATCTTATTTGAATGTAAACAAAAGAAATGAGAAATTAGCAATATTGACACGTACACATACCAATTCTGTAGTATTTGTTTTGTTGATATCTGCAAGTGTACCAGACACAAATGAATTCCACTTTTCCCTTTCCTTTTCTGGTATTTCTGCAATTAAATATCATTATAATATATAAGGACTGACACTGTTATTACTGACATAAATTCATTTTGAATGAAAAACATCAAGTAGATGTGCAAAAAAATGATTCAACTGGTTAAACTGTGTTGTTCTGTAACATCAATAAGATTTGGAGCATACTCACCATTAAAAACACTTTCTATAATGTCTTTATTTCTACCCTTTTCACGATAATACACTATATAATTAGCAACGTTGGTAAGGTGACCCATATATCCCTTGTGTCGTGCCTGGGAATGAGTACTGCGAAGAAAAAAAAAAGAAATCCAAATATTATAATAAATTTCAAGGATAAATTTATTTACACATGAACTGAAATTTTGCTGACAAAAAGTGATGACAGTAATAATGCTGTTGATGATGATGATGATGACTACATCATCATCATCATTTTGCGGCCATGGCCAAGATGTCCTGTACAATGTGTTGCCACACATCCTTATCTGTCATGGTGACGTGGAGGTCATCCACCTTGATCCACGTGTCTTGCAATATGGTGTCTGGGAAGATGAGTTTCTTCCCTGCCGATGTCTTCAAGGAGAAGTTTGGAGATCATTTCCCCTATCACCTTGAATCAGTGCCCAGTGAACTGGGCCCTACATTGCACACAGGCAACAGACAGCAGTGGAAGCTCGCCATAAATCTGGGATAAGGTCAGGTGCTGCTTCCACAAGATCTTCTGGACTCTCCTTAAGAGGTTTGTGTAGCATCAATCAACCCATCAAATCAAGATAATCTAGTATTTAATACAAACACCAATCTCCAGGACTTACACTTCAGGATCAGGATCTTCCCAAGCATCTAATATCTTTTGTATACATTTACAGTCTTTAAAAAGCTAAAAAAGGCAAGACAAAAAGTAAGTTTTTAAATTTATCCCATAGTTCCTTTAATTAAATAATAGGATATTACTGACATGTTAGAGTAGATTTCGTATGACTGTGAAAATGGTACCACACAGTCACAGCATGGTTACAGCAGGAATTTCAAATGCTTTTAAAGACACAGCACTGACACGGTCATGGCACAGCCCATTTCACATAATTATGAAATCTGCTTTTACTACATTTAGTAAGATACTTTTTTACTTTATTTCTTTGCATGACGATATAGGTATACGTGCAAAGGGAAGCTCAGGGAGGTTACAGAAAAATATAGTTATATAATGGACTTACAGTATCTACTAGAGGTGTATGTAGCTCTCCATCTTCTTCAGTAGGAGGATTGTTTAATATTGTACTTATGCAGCGTTCTACTTGAGTATGCAAAAAATTATTCCAAGGATACTTAAAAAATAATTCCTAAAAGGAAGGCAAAAAAATTGAAACATCATTTTAGTAGAGTTCTTACTGTAGGAAAAATCCTATCTTAGGGCCTCCACACACTAGGGCATAGTTATCAATAACTAGTTATTGATTACTATTAGTTGTCAACGACTAGTCCACCACACACTGGAAAAAAGTAGCTGCCGATAATATACTGAGCTCATTTGAATTTGAGAACAAAGTGATTTTAGTTATCGATATGTTTTAGTTACCGATAACAACTAGTTATTAACAACTATTTCCCATAATCTGTGGAGGCCATTAGACTGAAGCTTTTTTGCTCTCTTTGACACATATGCTCTGCTTTAAAAGTATCCTTTTAAAAGAAGTATGCATCCAGATATACAGTAGTTGACACCTCCACAACAAGACAAATCTCATACAATGTACAACGAACACCTCTCTTACATGCAGATGTGTAAATGCACAGGCAGACAATACAGACACACCTATATAAGCAAGTGTCTGTCTCAACAAGACACCTCAAATACATCCATGTTGGTACCCAAGCAGACTTGTTTTAATACTGATAAGGTCTAACTCACCCATAAAACTCTAATAGTTCCTAGATTAGCTAGCTCTTTATTTATAGTATCACCATTTGTAGATAGTATAGAAGACATCAGTTTTGCTATTTGAAGTCTAGCATTACCAAGCGGGGGGTCAAGGGTGCCCATTGTAGTATACATAGGTTTCATCTATTCAAATGAATGAAAAGAGTTGAGTGAATTATGAAATGGGAAAGTGAAAGTTGAAATAATATTTGAAGTACAGGAGTCGTTTGTATGAAGCTTGGATAAGTTATATGTGGCTAAATGAAATTTAGGCAAACTTAAAATCAAGGCAAGCTGGCCAGCAGTTGCTTGTGCTGCGGGGGCGCCCTTAGCTGTTGCAGGGTCACGTGGCGCCCTTCATTATAGATCGTCGCGGATCTAAGCTTGTTTGCTTGCTGTGTTCCCACCCACCCTCCTCTTAGGTAAGTGTGGATTAGGTAAGTACAAACTTCCACTGACTGCTGTCAGTTTGACTGGTGCCAGGAGGTGGACCGAGGTTGCGTTGCCATGGTTACCTCCTTGCTGTGGGCAGACGGTGTGTCTGCCACAGCTCTGTCAGGCACCTCTCTCCAAACTTATCAGTGCCGATGAGTTTAACCACCATATAAGAGCTACAAATCATATCCGATGGATAAGGATTTATCCAGCGGATAGCGCTTATCCAGGCTTCGTACAACTGGCTCCAGCTGGCAGTCTGACTGCAGGTATAGAATTTTGTGCCATGAGCTCTGCTGTGATGAAAGTTCTTTAGCACATTTAGATTCCCTAGCCGTGTTGCTAAGATCTATAACAGTGGTCCAGGAATGCATAATAAATTTGGGGGAATAAGAAAGTCAACAAGAAAAGTACATAGTATCATCGAGGTATTTTGTTTACCAATGGTGGATCTGTAAGGAGATCGTGGAAGTCTTGAAGTCTTGGTGTCAAAGCTGCTAGTGTGGCACTAACACCTAAATAGATGTAATACAAATTCCGAGTTACTGAAATAACTATGCACAGTTACATGGATTCAAATTGACTGGTATTCAATGTATGTACGTACCTTGAGCAAGTCTTTCTGCATCTAATGCTGTCATTGGTTCTTCTCCTTCACCCCTAAAACAAGCAACAATTGTATTTAATCATTCAGTATGTATCTATTTCAAATAAACATGAACGTCCCCCATTATCATCAAGATTGCCTCTCACTAGAAGTCCTATTTTGAAGTACAGAGGACAAAATCATTCTATGTCATTTCCAGCGTTGAGAGATTTAAGTTTGATAACCCCCAATTTAAAGTTTCTTGCAATTGTCAGTGGCTCACAAAAGCAGCTGGTGATGAAGACATATTACTGCCAATTCTGATGAAGTGTAACTATTTAGACTTTAATATTGTGTTTTGCACTTTGCATTACAACGACATCAATCATTCTCAGTTGTCTTAATTTTTAACCTATACCAATCAAATTTACTTGTATAAAATTTGTATTTTTTCGAGGAATGATGATTGCCATCCATTGAATGCAATGTGCATGTGCAAATGTTGATGTCTTGGTGGTCGTGCTTCATCGGAATCAGCAGCAAATAGTTGGCAAAACACCAGCTGTCACTGCTTCTGGAGAGTGCATTACTTACGTTCCTTTCTTGACTTCTAAGAGTGTGAGTAGAACAAAGATCCCATTTACAAGAGCAGAGTCATTGTGTGAATGGATTCCATGGAACATGTGATCCAATAGGTTACTTATTGTTTCTCTCCTGAAGGTGGAAAAGAAATCCATTTAAAAGTGCAGAATTTACATTACTGGTTACATCATCATCACTCATATTTACAGTTACTAGATCACAACCGTACTCAACAGTAGAGTGATTTAGCAAACATGAGGCAACATTTAAGAGGATGCCGTGTTCACTGAACAATTTTAGTCAAAATTACCGTTGATGCACCAACATCAAGAAGAGGACATGAAAACAAGCAAATTGGTATCCTGAACGTGGCGTTATGTCACAGTAGTCATGCAACAAATGGATGCGGCCATCCTGTTTTCATGTTGTGTCACAATTGCTAAATCACTCTAATGACACAGATATAACTTTACCATCATAATATACATACTTTTGTATTGTGTCCAGTAAAAGATCAGGAGTAGCACTCTCTTGCATCTGTGATTGATGATCTCTACTGAGTCTGATAATATCACTTAATGTTTGGGCTGCATTACTGTTCCTCTGTTAACACAAATAATACATTGTTAGATTAAATGACTCATACAATTATACAGTCAGTAACTTTCTTATACCTGTACAGTACAGTACCTGTGAAAAGTTTTATTACACCATTGCAATAGCTGTACATGTAATTGTGAGAAAAAAAAATATTTCTACTGCAAAACTTGTGCCACAAAAAGGCAAACCACAATTGAATAGTTCAGTTCCGAGATATGCTTCTAATCACCTGCCACATACAAAGGAATCATTTAGAATGAGACTAAGTGCTAAAACTGCTGTGTTGTTAGGAATGACTAAGCTATTATGCACATAGCCTTGTCTTGATTCTTTTGTATGTGGCAATTAAGTGAGCTGTATCTCTGAAGTGGGCTATTGCACTGAGGGAAAAACCTTTGGGCTATACTGTATCATATACAACTGTAGCTACTCACATCTTCATCAATTTCAGGATCAATCAAAGACACTAGAGCTTCTATTAATTTCTGTTCATTTAGCCACTGAATAAGAAAGAGAGTATGTGTATTAATAATAATCTGTAATAATATTTTGTTCCTAGAAACAATGCTATTACCTCCAATAAATCTCCTCTAAGCTGAGGTGACTCTACACTTGTAATAAGCCTAAGCAATAAGTCCATAATGGCTGATGTACCCAGGTGTTTTGACAGCAGTGATACAAAGTCCTGTTTTGTCTTCAGGTAATCTAACATCTGAAATAGCAATAATATAATCAAACCAATGCTAACTCATTATGACAACTATGGCCATTTCTGTAGCTGGCTTTTGTGAACTAATCTTTATCACAATACAAACATTATTGCTACACTTACCAATGATGTTTTTCTTGATATTAATACTCCTATAACCTTGCTAAAGAAACTAAAAACAACAAACATTGCAATAAAACCCATTATTAAGAAATAAACAATGTGCATGCATGTCTCTGTACTATAATATAAATAGGCTTGGAGATGTAGAGCACAAGAAAAGCAAGCTTACTAGGAATGTGAGGCATAGCTGAAATTACTTTTCAAACTAGTTTATTTTGTTCCAGATTATACTAATTATAAATGACTATAAAACAATCAGCAAAAAATCAAACTGGTTTGAAAATTTTCAAAAGAATATTAATTTCAACCACAACTTAGCCCAGTGTTTTGCTCGCTTTTTAGTGCTCTATATCTTCCAGAGTATTTATGTTACAGTACAGAGACATACAACTGTAAGCAAGCATTTTATCTTGTTTTTATAAAAGATTTTCAACATTCTTGTACAATCCCTGATATAAACAGTTACAAACCAATCAGCATGCATGTTGCATCTCAACATTTTATAATATTAGATAACAGAATATCCCATATGAATCCATATTTGTTTGCATATTATCAGTCTTTAATAAAAATCTAACATGTAATAAAGAAAATGCTGTTTCTTTAATACCTTGCTAATAGTGGATTCAAAGGAGGATCAGATTCCAAGAATGACCACATTTTATTTAATAGATCCTAACAAAAACAAATGGTTAGAAATTAAGCGGAATCTAAACCCAATAACAAAATAATATTATTGCATGTCTGGAGATTATCTGAAGAAGCAATTTCTTTACCACTGTTTGTATAATTACGCATCCAATCAGACTTAAGTCTTGAGTGGGAATTGGGACACACACTACCATGAAGCCAACAAAGTGTTTAGACATCATAAGTAAAAACTCCACTCTGTCTGGATTTTTGGTAGCCCATCAACCAATTCCCAATCAAAACTTTAAATGCTCAAATTACAAATGTAATTTTTTTATCTATTTTTTCTATAACGTTTTTCTTTTTTTTCTTTTAATCTATTTTTTCTATAACGTTTTTCTTTCTTTTCTTTCTCTGTGGGTCAGAAATGCATTTTTTACTTGCAGTGACCTTCCAACAAGTAGAAACTCCCCTATAAGATCAAAACTCTCTAACATGGACTCTCTTGTCTGGTCCTAGTGGAATCCCACATTTCTTTTTCTGTTAAGGTGCACACTTTATAAGGAGGAGTTCACTGGAAAAAGTGTACCTACCTCACTACTTGCTAATTTATCAATGATCGTGTAGACATCAGAAGTAAGTACTTCACACGCTGTGTTAGGATGTCTGTAATATGAACAATGCCAAAAAATATTTTATTTCTATTATACCAAGTGGTACTTTATTTTGAATATTTTTAGTGTTGGAACACTACGAAAGTGACACTTGTATCAAGAGTGAAATTACTACTTTTCTTTTATTATTCATTTTCTAAACATTTTATCCTCTAGTTTCATCTCATTAAATATGCATACATGTATTAAGACCCTCCCCCTCCCCCCAAAAAAATATGTTTAAAATGAAAATTATTTATAGACCATGTGACAACAAGGCACTTACTTGTATCTCATCTTTTCATCAAAGTCCTCATCAGGCTCAGTTACAATCAGGTTCACTAATTCTTCCAATATTTCTGGCCTCACAAAACTATACAAAAAATCAATATTATTACCATAATACTATTAGTATTTGTTAAAAACATTCACTGGAGTATACGGCAGGTATCAAAACAGTTGAGAGAAAAACTGCATGGAACTGTTGTAAAAATATAGTGCTAAATTATACTTTTCATTCTTCTATTTATTCAAAGATTCATTTGCTTTTTTCTCCCAATCATTTCTATTGTTTGATTTAGACTTTTTCATGTGTTGTCTGAGATAAGTCTACACAACAACCAGTTTTACTAATTACAGATGCATGTAAATAACTCTAGATAATCACTGTCTGGTACCTGTAAAATACATTTTGGTGTAAAATACAAATGCACTATCACAAGGTTCCTTGAAAGACTAAATTTATTGATGATGGTATCAGTCATAGTCTCCATTACAATTCACAGAGAAAAAAATAACTTAAAATGTCAACAATTTTTGCCAGACATTTTTGCACATAGCTATCCATGCATGAGACAATAACTTTTAATGACAAAAACAGAATATTGCTGAAGTTTACAAACAGCATCACTGAGATAAATGTTTGGGGAAAAGGGTTTTACGTTACCTAGAAATTTATTGTAACTGAGCTCAGAATATGATTATCGATATCTGAAGATACATGTACTATACTAAGAAATTATAACATTCCTCATCTGCAAGATATAGTTCTAAACAAATGCTTATAAATAAAAATTTAGGTTCTGTATACAAGTTTATCAAAAAGCATTAATAATAATAATAATTGACACAGCTAAAACCAGCCATGTTCTGAGTTACCAGTATGTTATTTTAATAATTGGTCTTCATTGTGTATAATAAATTCTTTAGAGTTTTGGTTAAAGTCAGTGGAAAGGCAAGAAATGAAAGGCAAGTCATGAATAAACAACAAAGGTTTCGATGAATGAAGCAGTACTTTAGATTTCCAATGGCTTTTGCTCAAAGTTTTGAATAACTTATAAGAGATTGAGCAACATATAGCTCCAAATTGGTCTATCATAGATTTAATTTACGTCTTTACCATCTGCAAGGTGACTGGTCATTTCATTTACTTATCTATTTATTTATTCATTTTTTTGCAGAAAAAAATATCCCTTCAAACAAGTTCCAATGACTCCTACTGCAAAATCTGATTAAATTCTTTACTTAATGAGAACTTTACATATATCTTAATTTTTCAGCCCGCAAGCAGTCTGAATACATGAAGGTGAATGATGTACACAGTGGCAAACTAACTCAAAACAAACAAATTAGAATTTACACAACAAATTGTCACCAATCACAAAATTTAGATAATCATGCAAGGCCCATTAACATAAGAGCTATAAAAAATGTGCTGAGATAGCAAGAAAGAATTGCCAGTAGAAGGTTTTATTAAAACATGAACTTACTAGCATAAATTTTCCCAATTTTGCTTTGGGGTAAATGGTACGTTGTTATAACTGGTACACTGCAAGTTGCTAGTACTCTTTAATATTACCCATTGATGACAACCAAACAATATTCAAGCACAAAACTATAGTCCAAATTAAAAGTCATCATTTGTTTATATAAACAATATTCTAGTTTTAGTTGCATGCAGCTATAACTATAATATATCGTCATGAAGAAATATAATTGATTATTAAGAACTGATTGACACCTTGGATGACTTTTGTAGATAAATGGATTTAAAATAAAGGATAAATATATGACTGTCGTTTAAGCATGTTGCATAGTATTATTGAGATGTCCCGCTGTGTGATATATACACAACACATGGCTTGCCTCGATGTAGGGTATATATAACTTAAGTGCAATATAATATCATCATTGCCTTTCAACTACACCTGACACTAATTCTTTAGATATAATATGAATCCTTAATTTTTTCTATAAAATGACAAATGTATTCCTAACACAGCCATATTAATACAAAATCATTTCTATTTTTAACTCAGCAGATATTCATTCACAATGAGTGCTTATGAATTCATAAGCATTACAAAAATTGAGAGTTTAAGAGAATAATATAAATATAAGTAATAATGTTTGTGATAAAATCAAGACATGGAACTGAACAAATACTGATATTTACATGAAATCCAAAGGCAATTTGCACCTTTGATATGCCAAAGTTAAAATTTTATATACAATGTAGCTAGGACAAGTCCATTCCTATTATTCAATCAACTTTACGAGGTAAAGTTATTAAGTTAAGCACGAATTAGAGCAGGTATGTAAATTTGGTAATCTTGTCATTGAAATATTGGAATAAATTTTACTCACAAATTGATTAATTTTCTGTTTTGGGACTTTGTTTCTTGCAAAACATCATCTTCGTCGAGTATTTCGGTCAATGTACAGTCCTGGGTAACAAGGAAATAGTGTTGAAAAACTCACAAACTACCAAGAAATTATAAGTAATGGAAGATTATAAGCCTCTCGAAGCAGAAATAGTAAAAACTGAGCGACACTGACCTCTTTGCTCAAAATGGAATCTATTGCAGTCGAAGGGTGCAACTCAAATTTCCAAAACATTTCGCCTCTTTTGTGTTATTTAGTAATATAATTGATCAGGTACCAAGATTGAAGATAAGCCAACACGTTTGTAGCTCTTTGACGTCTAAAGAAGCGATTTTCCTCGTCCAAAATTCCAAGAACTGCACAATTTTTCTGGTCTGCAGAAATAATTTTTTTACCAACACATGCGAAGTGCAGTACAATACTTAGCTTTGTTGAGGAACCACTCGCTCGCTTGCATGGATGACAACCATTTGCTATCGACACGAATATCTCTCCATTGTAGCGTTTACCAAGATTAAAACTTTCACTTTATTGGAGTTCTCGTCGGAACCATAAAAACTATAATTTCCTCTTCAAAGCAAGGCAGGCATGTACCGAGAGATGATGCAGTCACATGTAATGCCCTCAATCTTGGCCGCTTTTATTCCGGCTGATGACAAACTTTGCCAACATGGAGACCATTAATGGTTCTATTAAACAGGCTGCTTTAATCTGGCTGTATAAAACGATTTTCCGATTTTTCCTCAAAGCGGGAAAGAAATTCAAGTCCTGTGCAATGGCGCAAGAAACGAACTGAGACAAAATGTAAATGAGATCAAATAGACCATAATACTCTTCGCGCCGTTTACTCACGTGACCTATCAAAGAAGTGGAGACTGGTGACTGGTGAAGTGAAGCATTATGGGACAAAGTTTTCCACAGGAAGACCAAAGATTTGATGTACTTCTTGATGTCAGGACTGAAAAACGAACGATAGAAGAAAACTTAGACAAACGATTTTGTTTCAGGCTATAAGGGTGGGATCGAAGAAAGCCGGACACAAGAACTGAAACAAACAGAGAGAGAAAGTTGAAGAAAGGTAGGAAGTGAGGAAAGAGTAGAAAAACCGATTTAAAACAATGAAAGACGGAGGAAACTGAGTGGAGAAAAAAAGTTGCCAGCTACCTGTCAAAAAATATTCGTTACCTCCCCTCCCCCAAAAAGGATTAGTTATGGCTAGGCACTCGGTTATTAGATTTTAGACTCATTAGGGCCAAGTTGTTTGAAATCAGGGTTAAATCTAAAGAAAACATTTGGTTGGTGCTAACCCGCCTTCGAACGACTTAGCCCTCAGTATTAGAACCATTTTTCATGATAAAACGTATGTTTCTCTGTGTTCCTTTTCAGTACCATTACCTAGCTAATTACAGTTTCATGATCTTGTCTGAGTCATGCATCTATTACGCGAGCTATTTTTAGAACCGACGCGCAACGCTATTGCAGACTACCCCACAGCTGTAGAACTGTTGTCAGTGGCGGCACTCTTTGTAGAACGAGTCACTGAAACACAATAAAGTCTAGTATTATGCATATATATGTTGCGGGGTATTCTGCAATCTAGCTTGACTAGAACGAGGTTCCCAATTCTCACATTCCTACGAAAAAAAAGAAAAGAAAAAGAAAAAGGAATTACTAGGAAACTAGCATAGTACTGGCGATCGGCACAAACTTTCGAAACTGACAACTAGTGGCTTTCACTTTAATGCGCCGCGACTTCGCGCTTCAGTTTCGGCCGACCGTCAGTATCATAGTTTACTGACATTATTGATCACGCAAGCATGTTAAGGCCTGGGTTTTTGGCCCATCTGAGAAAAACTATTTTTCTCAATATCTTGACAGGTTTTTCTTTGTATAAGACACAAATCGGTCCAAGAATTGTATTTTTAGATCCTTAACTGTTTACCGTAAAAGTTATTATAATCACCTGACTTATGACGTCATTGAATTGGAAAATAGAAAAAATTAAACTAGGTGGCGAGTGTAGTTTGTCTGCCCTTGAAAGTACCATGAATATAACATCATAATAAGCTGTATAAATTCACGTTTGGAATGGTTAGCTCTCGATTTTGATTAAGGAGATATTGAGTAAAAAGTGATTTAATCATCTGGTCACGTGACCTGTTTTATACTATATCTCCTTAATGAAGAACGTTAGTCATCCATTCCAAACGTGATTTTTTCATGCTTTCAAATTTAACTGTATTTAGGTTATCTGCTATTGTATATCAATATAACTGGCCACCTAGTATTTAAAAGACTGATTTGTTACATTTTCTACGACTAACTGATCACGTGACTAGTCTTTCACAAACTGATATTTTGAGTTAAGGCAATCAAGAAACACAAGTTCTATTGATGTGCCAAATTAATTTCAAATTGTTTGAATATGTGTGTAGGCTGATACTAAAAATCATACTTTAGTTTAAGGATTTGGCTGCTGACCCAGGCCTTAATGTGCTTGAGCATGCAAAATAAGTTTAAATTTAGGCTATATTGAATTCCCTAGGAAATATGAGGACCGAATTAAATAGTCAGACGGCCGCGTTTCAGAATATATTGAAAACGTAAATCTATCAGAATTAGTTCCGTGTCGATCGTGACTGATGCCGTAACCGCGTCGTATATTCCGTCGCAGCTTTTGGTCGACCGTGAAAAACTGCGATGGAATATACGACGCGGTTACGGCATCAGTCATGATCGACACGGAACTAATTCTGATAGATTTACGTTTTCAATATATTCTGAAACGCGGCCCTGACTATTTCGGTCTTCACGTACATTTCCTAGGGAATTCAATATAGCCTAAATTCAAACTTATTTTGATCAACTAATGTCAGTAACTATTATACTGACGGTCGGCCGAAACTGAGCGCGAAGTCGCGGCATGGAATATATACGACGCGGTTACGGCATCAGTCACGATCGACACGGAAGTCCGAAAAAAATCTGCTCTACTGTGAAGAAAATACGAACTGCCGAAAAAGAAAGGGGATGAAAATTTGTAGGAGAATGTGAATTATTATGTGAATTTCTAGTAAAAGCCCATGGGCTCCTCCTTCTATTTATTTTTTTGCGTCTTTCCCGGTCCTTAGTTCAGTGATGAGTTAAGTAGGTCGTAACATATTGGCTAGCTGAAGTACTTTTGAAAGATTTAGAGGGAACTCTTCTTCCGGACGTGCAAGCGTTTCTTTAGTGAGTGAGAGAGAGAGAGAGAGAGAGAGAGAGAGAGAGAGAGAGAGAGAGAGAGAGAGAGAGAGAGAGAGAGAGAGAGAGAGTTGGGTTTCCTGTGTAATCAAAGCTTTTCGTAACAAAAAAAATATATATAGACTTGTGTCGAAAACAACCACGTACCACAAAGTGTCGGTATACGACGGATCTATTAGAAGATCTAATTGAATACGTATATTGAAGATAGTCGAGAAACTTGAAGAAACAATACGTCGTAGAACTATGGAATTCTTTAATGTAACACAGGAAACCCAATCCCCTTTAAACCCCACATAAAGGAAGTATTTATACCTCATGCAGATAATAATTTTCTTCTGTATGTCTTGGTAATTATTTTTTTTAATTTTGATTGACGGAAGAGACATCAACAAACTACGGTAGACTGTTTGGCTATCTGAGTTTGCATGATTTTGAAAATTGGAATAATTTCAAAAAAGCTTTTATGTATTTACGGCAATTAACTTAATTGCGCTTAACAAACTGGAATTAACGTTAAACTTACAAGCATTGAAGTGCCTTTATTGCCATGGTAACGGCAGAACACAAACACCATGATGTCACACTCCATTGAATTCTATTGTCTTTTACTTAAAATAGAAATCAGATCTGAATAAATTCAGAAGCTCGTTCTTCAGCCTGGCGTGATGATAACACATGTGTTAACTAACTAACGTTATGATTACATAAATGATCCCCATATACATGCAGTGACATTGCCACTCAAGCTTTTGCATTTAAATAAGGGGCATTTGGATTTCATGTATTAGAATACCAACAAGGTCAAGTGTGTGAAGGATATCTGTCATATCTTGTAAGTTTGGTTGGAAGACGTATGGATATATGAAAGACTTGTCGAGTTGAGCTTTAGATGATGAAAACATTACGTGTAGTGAAGAATCTAATGTGGTATCTAGGCACCCAAACATTCATTAAATCATTACACCAGACTATGGAAGATGGCGAACTAGCATAACTGAACTAGTAGTAGCCACAGAGCAAAGATGACCAAGGTTGGACCCATGGAGTTTCTAGGTCCTCAGTCCATCCATAAGAATGGATTGACTTACTTCAACAAGAGGACCTCAGCTTTCCAAGAGCAAAGAAGAATCGAGATTTTTATCAAGTGCACTGATTTGGTGCAAATGGACAAGTTCTCTTATAGTGACCCCTTGTGTGTACTTCATGTAAAGAAACTTGGTCATTGGACAGAATTTGGGAGAACAGAATCTTTGCCTAATAATTTGAACCCTAAGGTAAGAAAAGTTAAAAGCAATCTTGACAAAATTGCTATGAGAATCGACAGATATTGTACTGAAGGGACGTTTTCCAAATCAGCTATAGGGCCTACACAGCTGTACTCACAAAGGACAATTATTTCTATATTAAAATATCAACAGCGTACACTTATATTTGTGCAGTTTGAATTCAAAGTCCAAAGATTCAAGCTTTAATGAAACTTATTTCTCCAGCTTAAATCAGTCTGGAAGTTTTTTCAGTCTCCCAAGAAGAAAAACCTCTTGAAACTGGAAGCCATAAGAACAACTTTTCTGAAAAGGCTACAATTGCTAATCTGCCCCTTTAAATGAAGTGCCAATCACCGTTTTGCTATCTTTGATATGCACATTTACAATGATATAAACTGATTCATAATCTCAAGACACTCGATTCGGATGCTATTGAGAAAGTCGTCATTCATTTCGATCATAAAATTTGTACTAATAAATAGTTTAGATGACTTTTAAATCTTATACATAAACAGTAGATTTCCAGTTTTTCAGTCCCAAAACAATGTTGGTAACGAGGGCTAGAGAGATTGTAATCAGTTATTTATTTACCTTTTTTATAAATATTATTATCACTTTTATTCCCTTCCTATATTTTTAACTTTCTCAAGTAAATTAGTTTCTGGGCATGAAATCGAGTACCCCGTTAGTTTTACTCCACATTCTTTGTCGTATACTAAGTTGAATGTCAGTTTTTTGTTTGCCAAATTGTGTAAATAAATGAAAATATCATTTCTACCGTAAAACGTAAGAAAATCGCACTCCAAAGTACGATGCTCTTTGCTTTCATATAAGTACGTAGATGTTGCGGTAATTTATCACTTACGCAAGTTCTGCATTGGCTATCCGCATCGTAAATGTCATCAGATTTGTCGTCAACTGTGTTGCATAGTTTGCGCGCGCGGAGCGTCCGTCAATCATAAGGAAACATTCAAGTAGTAATTATTAGTTCAAAAAGAGGTTTTTGTCATCTCGTACTTTTTTTTCTTACGAGACTAAGACCAACGCATAGAAATGACAGGATGTTTGGTAAAGTCACTAAGGATCGAGCTAGCCATATTTTGAAACAAAAGTATAACAGAATTGAACAACGGTTTTTATGCAAAAGCTAGAGACTTAGCCAATTCCATTTCCCTCATATTTCTCTCATTATTCTTGATTTGGGGCAGCTATCAATTTTCTTGTAAGTTGATTGGTACTGAATACAAAATTTACCCCATATAGTCAACAGTTTAAGCTAAGAAAACATTCGACTAAGAGCTCCCTATGGCTTTGCAAATATAGAATATGAAAAACAGAAAATTCCGACTAATTTTCATTTTCGGTACACATGTCATCATAAAATTCCTCTGTCTTCCTACAAAGGAAAGATAAGAAAGTATTAATCGACTACAAAATAAACGCTCTAGGAAAATGATTTTGGGTTTGAGATAGCGGGCTCTAGTGTACTGTATGCCGACAAGGCTTCTTAACAACGTTTTTAATCTGAAATTTAGATTAAATTTGGCGGTGCGCGCACAGATAAGTTATATTTGAATATGCGCCGACATTTCTAAACCCCTGTTAAACAGTTTTCGTGGCTCTCTAAATAAAAATGAGCCATACATTATTTGATTTAAAGCTCAGTCTTGCTTCAAAAGGAAAATATCCCAATGACTTTTGAGTTGCTCTGTATCTCGAAACTAATATGTACGCTCTGTAGTCAAGCTGTTCATTCATTTACTCGTTCAATCGTCAACCAACCATTCATTTGTTCATCCACTCATTACTGGATTGATACACTCCTATAGCTAGTGTAAATTGATCGATCAATCTTTCATAAGGTCATTTTCTATTTGCTCCTAATTCTGTTCATTCATTTATTAATTCAATTAATCCATGAACAATTCATTCATTCATTCATTCATTGCTTGCATGATCGATTATTCGACTTTCACTCCTAGCGTGAATCGGTTCATTACGTCATGTTTTATTTATTGGTTGATCCATTCATCCATCCATCCGTCCTTTCACTTCTCTTCAGTCTCATTTATTTTCTCTGTTATATATTCCGTTCAATTAATTCATTCTTTTATCTTATCAATTTATCAATATTTCATTTCAGTTTGTTGAATCGTTTCTAATCGATGGCTGCTCGACACAATACCCACGACTTCGTTTCTCTCTTTACGACCTGGCGAACTTCACATCGAAAGATCTTCGGAAGCACGATTTCATAGGTTCGGTAGAAATCGACTTTGACACACTTCTGACGTCAGAGTCTCCTCTGGTACGAACGCTACGAATACCAGGCGACATTAAACCACGTGGTTTCATAAGTATTTTCTACGAAGATGTGATCGCGAATAAAACCAATGTACGTCTACAAATAAGGGGAGCCGGTCTTGAGAAAAAAGGTTTGCTGAGCAAATGTGACACGTTTTTTGAAATGGAGCGACTATTATCTAGTGGGCATTTCCATCCAGTTTATCGTTCAGAGATTGTTACCAGAACTTGTGACCCAAAGTGAGTTGAGAATCTTTTTTTTGAATCATTGTTGAAAGTTGCTTTCTTCATTATCGAGTGGATTTTGTATGACTGTGAAAAGTATGACTGTAAAAACGGCACCGCACGGTCACGGCACAGTTACGGCAGGAATTTCGAATGTTTTTATAGACATCACAGCACTGACACGGTCACGGCACGGCGCGGTCCGTTTCACACTCATACGAAAACTGCTCTATTCCATATCATTATATATTGTAACATCAAAGCGTGCATCTCAGTATCACTATATAGTACTATCTGTAATCTTTCAGGTTACCAGGGCACCCAATGATACCAGCTTTAGCTGACGGGTCTACCCTGGCTAAAGATTAATATATTATTATTATTATTCAGGTGGTTACAATTTGAACTATACCTACACAAGCTTTGTAATGAAGATGTGACTAAAGAAGCGCGAATCACGTGTTGGCATTTTTCAAATAGTGGTGCGCATACGATGATTGGACAATGCACTTTTATTGTTAATGACGTCATTAAAAGGTATTTCAAATATTAGTTTTTATATATAATGATGCCATATATATTTTTGTGGCATAACTGTAAAGTAACTTTTAGCCGAGTCCTCATTAAGTCCAAGTAACCTATCTTGTACTTTGTGGATTGCACGCTAATAATATCTGTGGTAATAAGCTGAGAGGTACATCGGGTCTTACTTACCGCCGCGCCGTCCGGTGGAACGTCGGTATTTCGTGCGGAAGTTGGTGTTCGATTCCACGTCGGTATTTCGTGCGGAAGTTGGTGTTCGATTCCGGGCCCGACTTGCTGTCTTTGTGAGTAAACCTACAAATGGTAAGACCTTAGTTTACATCTTCTCCATAGGGGCATTACTGAACCCCGTCTTATGGGGACGTACCAGCAATAAGGTCTGCTGTTTTTCTAAATTATGCAAAATTAGTTTTAGGCTAATGTAAAGAGTTTATGTAGTTTTTCTTCATATTGAAGACCAAAATTTTAAGCCAAGAAAAATTAGAAAGGAGAAATAGAACTCATTAAAAAAAGAAAAAGAGAAAAAAAGAAAAGTTGTTAATATTGACGCAGACAGGACTCGAACCCGGTACCCAAAGCAAATTAGTGTGCTAATTTTATGCAAAACCCAAAAAATCGGACCATGCATCCAGACAAATCGCTGAATCATCGCATGTTACGTATAGGATGGAGATTTCGGCCCCTTCCGCGCTATCCGGTAGAACGCAGCGAGCTTCGCAGTCAAAGAGGGAGGAAACAGTCGGATCCTAGGCCGTAAATGACTGCACCTTACCACTAGACTAACTGGTCTACTGAGGGATTTGGAAGACAAAATAACCTAGTGTATCCTTTGAATGGACTGTCTATTGTTGTGCAAATTACGCAATCCCGTGGCGCAATTGGAAAACCCTTGAACTGTGAAGCAAGTGAGCAAATGTAAGAGCCGGGTTCGAAACCGGCTAGGGCCTTTTTCTTTTTTCTTTTTCTTTTTCTTTCTCTTTTTCTTTTTCTTTTCTTTTCTTTTCTTTTTCTTTTCTTTTCTTTTTTTTCTTCTTTTTTTTTCTTCTTTTTTTTTCAAAATCAAAATTAAAGTAGTTGTTATTTAGAGGAGAGAAAGATAAAATACATTAAATCCACTTGGTGGTTCTTCTAATTCTAAATATAATCATTAAGAGAGAATAAAATACAACAAGTTTCTTAAGGGAAAGTACTAGTACTAGTAGTAGCCTAAACTACTAAAAAAGAAAAAAAGATAATGAAAGAATAAATAGTAATGTTAGAAAATACTTCAGTTGTTAAAACTAAGTAATCGTTAAAATAAATAACTGAAGTTCGGAGTTTTGATAAAATCATAATCTCATAAAACCACAAATAGAAATGCAACAATGTGACTGTAGTTTCTTAAGGTAAAGTGCTACGCGGCTATTTTAATTTCTGTGGGAATTAAGGGAGGGAGTTCGTTTGAACCTTCGAACCACCGCAAGCGCGGTCCTGGGGTGTCTGCAGGATTAGCGTTGAAAACGTCTGTTGAATCGAATGAGACAAGAGATGAATGGAAATTTGTATAAACACCGTATAAAAAGAGAGATAACTTCCTAAGTAAGTCAGTACAAATTTCCATCAGTTTCTTCCTTGTTGCATTTTTATACACCGACACAGCCCAACTAGTTTACTTGCTAGTCTTCTGTTGAATGAGACCTCAAGTTTATCTGGACTAGCTTAATATTTACCCTTACTGCCTGGTCACTAGTTCTGGACCGTTTATTAATTTTTCAATGGTAATCTAAACATGTTTTCTTTATAGAACCGTGCGAGTATTAAACCTTCTCAAGCCACCAAAGCAAGGTAAATCCAATAAGCGTCCCACCAGCTCTGGTTCCATTCAAATCGTTTATTGCCACGTGGATCGTCACTTTAGTTTACTGGACTACATACGTGGTGGATGTGAGATACGAATGGCTTGTGCCATCGATTTTACTTTATCCAATGGAGAACCATCTTTGCCCAACTCGCTGCACTGCACGACACCAGAACAAGTAAGAAAACCTGAGTTAATTTAGTCTGTACGGAAAGCTACCTCCAACTTACAGGGAAAATGCTCCATGCATTTGATCTTCAATGCTGGGTGGGACGTTGGAGAAGAAAGATTGAGTTTTGCAAAGTCGCGCGCAAAAATGTGGATACGCAATGCTGTACGCAAAGTTGCCTACAACAAGGAAACTTATACTTTTCTTCGCTACTGCCTGCGATGTTGCCGCTGAATTAACCTTTGCAGAAAGAGGGTAGAATTCTACATTGAATGTATTGCCTGTAAATCGTGTTAATTTAAACTCACATACGGTTACGGCAGGAATTTCGAATGTTTCTTATAGACATCACGGCGCTGACACGGTCACGGCAACGCGCGGTTCGTTTCACACGAAAATCGTGTAAAAATAAATAAATAAATAAATATTCTTTATTTATCCTCGGATTTTCTGAGTAGCATTTCTGCTAATATCTCCGAGACTCATTCGCACACTCGCTACCCCTACATTTGATATACTCTGCATACAATTTAAAAACTCACATGTTGATTTTTGCTGACGGAGGAAAAACCGGAAAACCCGGAGAAAAAACCCTCGTGGCATGGTAGAGAACAACACATCAAACAAACTCAAGCTCACATATGATCCAGTGCCCGAGCCGGGACTCGAACCCGGACCACAGCGGTGAGAGGCGAGTGGCTTAACCACTACGCCACCCATACCACCCACGGTAACACCAACAACACCAGTGCGACGCTTTACACTTGATAGCTGTACAGGGGGTCGTGTGGGTGGGTGGGTGGGTGGGTTTGGAAACCGCAAAACCGCAAACAAAACTGAGAAAAAAACGCAACAAAAATCCTCAAAATCCCCAAAACTGCAGACCGCCTACAAGTCAAAAACCGCAAAACCGCAGGTTAAAAAATAACCGCAAAACTGCATCAAAAATAGCGCAAAACCGTATCACAGCAAACCCTTGATTACGTCCCCCTTGTATACATTTCTAAAATGCTCGTATGTTGTAAGAAAAACTACATAAAGCGACGTCTGTTTCAATTAATACATCGACTGACCTTTTTCAATATTTTCCCATTTAACTAGTAAGCTATACGAATGAGTTCAGAGGGTATAAATCTGTAAGGAGAACCTCCCAGTTTAACCTCGATAGGACGGTCTTCTCGCAGGGTTAGAGGGGCGGGGAAAGATGATCATCTTCTTATGTTAAGCGCAAAAGTAAAATGTATTTTACGTTTTGTTAATCAGAATGAGTACATACACACAATTGAAACCCTGGCTCCTATCATCACTCACTACGACTCAGAGAAGAAAATACCATTCTTTGGATTTGGAGCTAAAAGTATTCCTGGTACCTCTGTCCCGTACTGCTTTGCTGTAAACGGAAAAGAAGAAATCCCGGACGTTGATGGAGTTGAGGTACGTATGTACACGATAATACCTCTGAATAAACCTAACTCTGAGGAAAACAATAGATTAATTTGGCGACGGCAACGTGGGTAAAAGTCACATTCGGGCATATGTTGCCATAGTTAGGTCATCATTTTTTATTTCAATTTTCACGTCCTTTTCAACTTCAATGTGCATGTGCGCGTGTACGCGCATCGTTGTTTTTCTTGATGTTTTTTCTAAGTCTGACAAGTTTGGAGTGATTCGACGCCGAAGTACTGGCCACATAGTTCAACTTAATTGGACGGCGTCGTAATGAACTGAAAGTTGAATCACTGCTGTAGTATCCCCGTGTATCCAGTTAGTGGTCCTAAGCACTGTTGAATTAATTAATATTACGACGCAAACAGATATTAATACTCAGATGCCTTACTAGAACAAAAACGACTAAAACCTTCAATACAATTCTCTTTTTTTAGGAATTAATGGAGGCCTACCTAGGTATTCTCTCCACAATAAAACTTGGAGGTCCAACATGTCTTGCGCCTGTGATAGAACGCATCGCGGAGTTCGCCAAAAAAGAACTATTCCAAACATCTCAGCACTATGTGGTTGCCTTGGTGATCATGGATGGCATGGCAAACGATGTTGATGCAACTGTTGACAAACTTGTTAAATTTGGAGCTTTACCACTGTCTATAATTGTCGCAGGCGTTGGGCCAGCCGATTTTAGTTGCATGGTACGTGAACTTACCAAATCTTTCTATCGTTAGTACTGGGCAGTAATATTGCATTAAAACTTTATAGAACGCTGGATCAATGGATTATTTCAACAAATATTATATATTGTGCACTGCCCTTCCATCAGTGGAAGGAAAGCTATTGACACCTCTATCTTCCCATCCTTTTTACCAAGTTTCTAGAAGGCATCTTTATTTATTTATTTTATTTATCTTTGTTCCAAGCCATTGATTGTGCAATGAGAATCTTAATTAGAATCTTAAAAGGGCCACGTTTTCATAGTAATAGTTACAATCTCATTTAACAGGAAGAACTCCTCAATTCTCGACGTAAGCCCTTGAGATCACGTGATGGCAAAGAACTCCAAAGAGAGACGACTTATTTCATAGGAATCAGCAAGCACCACCGCAACCGTAACCAGTCAGCGGTAAGCTTCATAACACTTGCGCAATTTTCAGGGATCCCACCATCATATAGGCTCTTCCATCATCAGTGTGAACAAACGAAGCTATACAGAAAGCTATACTCCTTCCTCTGTCACGCCTGCCATTAGGCTCCTACAACAGTCACGCAATCTCGTCACGCAACGCTCTCTCAACACTTTGACTAACCCTACCCTCTCAGAGCCTTGTGCTAAAAATTATCATTACCTAATTCCATTTGCTTTGCATCTTTCAGGCCCGCGAGGCATTGGCTCATATTTCAAGACAAATAGTTGAATTTTTCAAATCAAAACACATAGAACCCAATCCACCACAAAAATCGATAGCTGAGGCAGCTTGGGGAGAGTCACGTGTGACAGATGGATTAGGAAATACTTCACGTCCATCGTCACCTTTGTCTCGGAAAAGAACTACATCAGTGATTCCCAGATGTCCAACGTGTGGATCTTTATTGGAGAATAACAATATTTTACAAGGATGATTATATTTTATTTATAGAAAGATTTCCATTTGAAGGAAAAATTTTTATTTACACAAATGAATTATTGGTATATTTTCATCTGCAGACTTTTTCTAGGGATAAGAATGACTGGGCTCCAAAATACTTAGGCTCAGATTTCAGCCATCAGAGATTTGTGCGCCCGCAATACTCATCCCCTCAGATTTATAAAATAAGTCTACAGTTGCACACTATGATGGAGCTATATTTCTAAATGTTAAATTTATTCTTGGATCTCTGTGATGGTATTCTTTTGGAATGCGATGCTAAAATGAAATGAAAACGTGAAATAAAAAAATTGCCAAATATAAATAATTAACTATGCTGAGGTCCTCCTTTTGTAAAAGGAGCACATTTCATATGAGTGTGAAATGGACCATGCCATGGCCATGTTAGTGCCATGTTGTCTATAAAAACATTTGAAATTCCTGTCGTAAGCATGTCGTGACCATGCTGTTCTATTTTCACAGTCATACTAACATATACCCTCTGCATTTAAAATAAGGACATTAAAATAGCAGAAATATAAGGGAGAATTTACTATTTGATCACAGTTCACTTGTTTTTGCACTGATGTATTCAACTGTACCTGCCAATCCTCCTGTGTCGAGCCTTTCATTATCAACAGGCTTCCACTTGCTAAAGGGATCTTGACATGGGGCATAAGAGAATAATCATCACCCTGTAATTTAAGACAATCATCTGGGTCAAGCTGCATAAACATTGGATGTAACTGTTAACGTCAGACATTCATCCCAGTTAAACCACTGTTATTGATGTCTGGTGTTAACAGTTACTTCTGACATTACGTTGTGTGCAACTGGACCCAGCCCAATAACTGTTGCCTATATTCTCAGTACTCTCCAGAGATAGACAGCCTCAAATTTGAAGTAACTGGTCAACACTTGCAAATCGAAAGCCTGGGTCACACTATAAATAGTATAATTTGTTCAATGAAAATAGCCAACTCTCGCGACACCAGTAGTTGGTAAAAACATGTGCCACTGGTGCTTCAGGAAAACTCTGTATTCTATGTGATACCAAGGCTAACTGAGAAACAAAACAATTGCTGGCTAAAATATATGGTTGACTGGTTTCTTTCATTCCTTTTAACCTTAGCGTGTGTCACTTCCAGAAAAACTATTGTTTAGTCTGTCTGCATAACAGAGACACAAATCATGTTCTAACTTCTTTCCTATTTCAAAAAGACACTTGTGACTGGCTAAACAAATGCTGCTTCCTATTGGGCATTTCCATAGCAACAGTAGCTCTTGTCATGTCGGAGCAAAAACCTCCAATAAGAAATGCTGTTAGAATGACCTTCATGATTTAGCCAATCACAGGCATCTTTTCAAAACTAGGAAGACTGTTGGGGGTCTGGAACATGATTTGTGTTGCTGTTATGCAGACAGACTAAACGAGAGTTTTTTTTCTGGTAGTGACACAGGCTAGTTAAACCTTGGAGCAAAGTTTATAATCTGTATCATAAATCTGACCTGCTTTGAGTGTTAATATTTACCTGAGGTGGCTTTTTCCTTAATTCAAAGTTTCTTGTTTCCCCAAATGATAATGATACAATTACTGGATTAGGACCAAGTGAAGGTTCATCATCTGAATGCCAGTCCTATGAAACATCAAAATTATTTGGGGATATTCCAAATTTAAGTGATGAGGAGGTGCAAATGGGGCCATAAATTAAAACCCCCAAAAATCCCATGGATTTGAAGCAAACCCCAAAACATCCTGAACAAGAAGTAAAACCAAAAAATCCCCGCTGAATCTTCAAATCACTTTTCAAAACAACAAATGTGTGTGTACTATAATTATATATGTGGCCCTAAATACCATAATTCTTTACCATGAATTCATCTTGAATTCCATTTTTTTCTTTTTTGAATACCGCCAAAATACCTGCATGGTAAAATCAAAATAATTATCCCCACAAAAAAAAAAAAAAAAAAAAAAAAAACAGCCAACATTTTTGTACTCAAAAATCAAAGAAATCCTACACACCTCTCTGTCAGTTTTAATCCAAAGACCCCCCAGGGATACATATCCAGTGATATACTTAGCTATCAAGCCAGCAGATTTTTCCCTGGTCAAGAATGTTGCTTTTAATATTAGAAAGTTGTGTATGGAATACTTGCCACACTATCTTTGTCATCTCTGTACAAGTTAGCCAACATAGAGTTGAATGTTAATCCAGTTTGGGTAAAAATTTTATCTTTTATGATGTCAAGCAGAGGAGACCACTATAATTATAGGAAAACA